>AJFK01000355.1:0-84276 GCA_000467715.1 Hysterium pulicare CBS 123377 | reverse complement strand
TTAACAATTGGGAGCATTAATAATTGGGAGAATTATTAAGAGTTCTGATATATACGTTATCATGATGAAAACTACTGCACCGAACGATCTAGAAAAAGCCAAATACGCTACTTCTTTCTGGTCACTTCAGAGCCTAAAGTCGGAGTTATGAGATTCTTCAAAGCTTTCTATTTTCTGCATTGTCCGTTAAGTTGAAAAATGGGTAGTCCTGCAACTGAATTACTCTATTTTGGCCGACAAAATCGTACATCCGTCTTTTGAAGAAAACCCGGCGGAAACACACAGTCCGAAATCTCCGGATACTCCAATACAGCTAAGAACCGTCAGTATGGAGCATAAAGAGACTGCCACACAGGAGCACAACAACCGAGACACGATTTCTCTGACTTCTCCAACTGATGCTATGACTCTCGCGAACACGAATTTCTTTAGCGGGATCTTACCACTGCATCAAGGCCAGTACGACTCAAACGCACATATTGTTCCGACCAGTGAACAATTACTCCTTTCGAGAATATCACGGAGATAACCGTCTGAGTCGACCGGAGTCCCGGCTAACCGCAGGAGTAAAGAAAAGCAAGTCATGGTACGGGAGTTGGCATGTATCGAATCTCTGGAGATCGGCCAGATATATCATCTTAGCCTGTTTAGTGATAACCATACCTATGCCTTCCTTTTCCATTACGATCCTATCCTGATCTTTGCCAACCGTGTGGATAAGAAAACTTGTCCTTATCCAGTACTCTGTCCAGCATCTAACGAGATGAAGGACGACTCTTACTATATATATTTCCCGGAAACTAGTCTTATATTCGTTGCATCTAGGTCTTCAGCTATTATCCTCTCACTACTCAGCGTTCTGATAACACTTTTTCCCTACGTCGCGGTAAAACATATTCTACGGCGCTCACCTTGCCCCGCGAGCGAATTGTAGCTGCTGCCGACTCCTTATCAGATAAATTTGATGGTCAAATTTCTCAACGGAGAACTATCAGCCATGGCGGGTTTCGTGATATATCAGTTTCGAATTCAATGGATGCAAAAGGGAGTGCCATCAACTGCACGAATCATTCTTACTGCCACGGCAGTTCGTTCACTTGGAATTCTCGCAAGGTAAAGAACGATGTCCTGTCGTGGTTGAACGATTACTTTGCTGCTTATTAGCGCTTTTGTCCAAGCTGTTGATACTTAGTTCCACATCAGCACCAAGACTGTTCAACTCGTACAGATACAAGCTACGCCTATGAACGCCATTCATCAATAGAGCAAAGTCCTCGGAGATGAATGTTGGCAATGGCCTACTTTCGAATCAATATGTAAGAGATACTTTGGGGGGTGCGGAATCGACTGTACTGTCACTGACTCCGAATGGGCGGATGCGGTTCCTGCGAATGCGCAATCTTTTTCCGCAATATTGGCAGGAATCTCGCAAGAGCATAGATTACTGAATTTCAAGGCAGAAAATGGCACTCGATACGTTGTTCTAAGCCCGGTAGCTATTCCTGGAAACATTGACTAGACTGCAACAAGTTTTGGAGGGTCCACTTTATGTCAAGCCATACCATTCTATGACCGTGGGCGCTTTCTGTATCATCTCGTAGACACCATAACATCATGCTTCCATTCAATTGTACAAAAGAAAGGTCCGGGATCGATTTGGTCAAAAGTATCACGACCATCGAAAACCAAAATGCACTTCCTCAATTTCAATCGCTACGTCACAGGTATTGCGGCCATAACTAAGCCTAGCACCGCTTGGCCTCCGGGCTTCAATTCCTTGGTAAGTTTGACAGCCTCGGATGTCACAGAAGAGGATGCAATATCATGCATTCAGTAATCCTTGGAAATGGGTGGCAGCTATACCCCTGATGACTATGAATAGTCCGCTTTACAAGAAACCAGCCGCTCTGGGCTATTCGAACACCCGAAATGAGCGTCACATCTTCATGCTGGTATTTGTAGTTTTATCAGTAATGTGTTCCAAGGCTCTTAACGTAGATAAATTTTACTAACGACACATATCAGTAGGGGAGCTCGACTATCCAGTCATTACTAACGAAGCGAATAGTATCAACGTAAGCTGGAGCAATCTTATAAGAACCTGGAATAGACAGCCTCGATCTGGCAGGCAGTGAAATTGAAACTAAGACTGAAGCCAACGAAATCAAGGCATCGCTAGACGACCTTATTGATGCATATGCCTGGAAATGAGTAAAGTATTTCTAGGCGTGATTCGCACGCACACGGTTTCTAGCACTTCTCCTCACGATATTTCCTAGGAGCGCAGCATGCTGCTTGTTTCAAAGGTCTTGAAAGCAACACTCTGGACTCTTGTTACTATGAACCTTTTCCACGCTTTTATGGAAAACGTCTTGGCTATTCTTGCCTTGAGAGCAAGCTGTAAAACCACAGATCACCTACAGATGCGCCTCAGCATAATCAGATGACTCACTGCGGAGCTTTTCCGAGAACTCCTATGCACAAATGTGGGTAGGTAGCGGGATGAAGTTAATCAGTGAGAAAGAAAGCAATTCTACTGCTAGAACATCTGTCGACGGAACAGATGAAGGGGATTTGACGTACCGGGTGAACGTTTAAGGAGCAGAAGTCTTTTCCAAGGGCAAGATCGCTAAGAATATGCCGTAGTATTGATGGCACTCGGGGATTCCTGGTAGTGCGTATTCGTCTCCTCACAGCTTTACTATCTACACCATCAGAATTTGAAAATACGGAGTGTACACAGTTGTACGACATCAATAAGGAGAAAGGTTGTACATGTCCAAAGGTGTTGACCAATAGCTGCAAAGACACCAAGCCTACCACTATCCTATATAATTTCGGCCGACACCTTAATTTGTCCAATCACTTGCTATGGTTCTATGTGCTAAACAGGCTGACTGCGAGTTATCCGAGAGTCAGGGACAACTCTTATGATGACCGATAATCTCCGAGATCTCAAAACCGGCCTTACCGCATATGCGGAATTTTCCTCCACCAACGATATCTTTGGTAAAGCCACGGGAACTACGGTTCTTGTATTGTCGACAATATCTGCAAAAGAATCTTGGCAGTCCACAGAATAACCTTCAGCTACTTTGATGATCATCTTCCGGAATGCTTGTTCGGGTGACTTTGCGCTCCTCTGATAGTTGACTAAGCTTCATGGAGTAACACCACCGCGGGGCTTTCGACCCTTCATGCTACATGTATCCGCATGGTCGGAATCGGACATGGAAAGCCTCACGCCCCCTCCTCCTGGGACTTTGTGTCCGTCGAAAGACCGCCATGAATATCTACTTGATACCCCGGAACCAAAGAGTGACCACATTCATCGATAAAAACACTTGCATCCCAGCAGCTGAATAAACAACAAATGGACGACAAATCTGACGCGGAGAAGATAACGACTACCACTATCGAACGTCCTTCGAACCCGCAACTTTCAGTTCAGAAAGAGGATCCGCTGAATTGGTCACTGTGGGTCAAAATATACATAGCGCTTACGGTTTCAGCTCTGGGATTTATTAGCCAAATGGGCTCTGCTCTCATCAACCCAGCCTACGTGGTGACGTCAAAAGATCTTCACATCACTGCAGAGCAAGCTTCCTATTGCACGACTGTATACATCCTCTTCGCCGGCATATTTCCAATCTTTATTGTACCATTTCCAATGTATATGGGAGAAGAATAGTGTATATTATCTTCACCGTCATCGCAGTAGCCTCACAAATTGGATCCGGGGCTGCGTCAACATACGGTGGCGTCATCGCTGGCCGAGCCTTCTACGGCATTGGCGGAGGTATTCCCGTTGGTATCAGCGCCGCAACAATATGCGACCTATTCAGTCAAGATGAACGAGGTCTGGACTTGGGCATCTATACTCTCTGTCTTAATAAACGTTCCTCATCTCGCTCCCATCATCGGAGGCTACATCGCTTTGAACCTCTCCTGGCGCTGGTGCTTCTTCATTCCCGGGATAATTCAAGGAGCTTTCCTCATCCCCTTAATTTTTAACTTCCCGGAAACGCTTTATTCACGTACCGACTTTACCAGTCTGGAAGGAATATCGTACATCTCCAAGCTCGGCTACCAGGGCAAGATTCTCAACCGCGACATCCGACTTCACGACTTCGTTACGCCTTACCGGAGGATTCGATACTGGGCGGTTTCATTACCATCAAACTATATAATGACGACGAGCGCATACGGAAGCTTGCTTTTCGCGGTGACAGGTTCACACCTTGCCAACAAGCTTTACGGATTTATCGTAGCTCAGACAGGACTGTTCATAGGTTTGCCCTTAACTATAGACTGCGTGATTGGCGAAGCAAGCGCCGGGTGATCAGCGACATGATCATTAATGCGTACGCCAGACGACGTGATGGATACCGCAAGCTTGCCTGGATGCGTAGCTGTGCTGGCAGGTGTGATAGCATACGGTCCTTGCGTAAAAGAACCCAAGCCGTGGATTGCACTAGTGATATGTATGGGCGTTGCAGGATTCGGTCAGCAAGTTGGAACCACCATGGTGTATACGTACACTACTGATTGCTACAAGCCACAATCTGCTGAAATTGGTGCTATTATTAATCTCCATAAATCAGGCAGACCTCTCTCCTCCAGTTTTAATGCATTCTGCGATTCAGAGCTGATTTTTTGTAGTGTTTGCTTTCCCTATCGGCTTTTATGCGGTGCCTTTTGGAGAAAAAGCTGGTTGGAATATCTCTTTCCCCATACTGGGCATGATTAATAGGATTACTATACTTCCGCTGGTTTACCTTTGGTCCTTGGGAGAGAGGGTTCGAGGGAGGCAAGGGTTATCGCAGTTGCATGAAGACCTCTAGCGGAGGTGGCGGCGTGGATTCGGCTCATTTTGATATAGTCCTTCCAACTCCTTACATATGGTTGGCTTGGCTTACACATTACGCATTACGGTTCTTTACTATCGCGAGCCTCACCAAATAATTCCTCTTATTCTAATGCTTAGTTGCTTATAAAACCTCGGAGTTGTCGTGTCTTCACGTGATTATTCTATGGTCCGTGCTCTTTCGTGGCTTCATGTGTCTTATCCACTTCAGCTCAACTTCAATGACTCCCGCAACCATAAAGGCCTGACCACACTTTGCGCAATGGCTAAATACTTGGATAATGATGTTATACGTCGATTAAATTTTCCCGAACTAGCTCATTACCTTCGTCAGGTCTCATCCGAGACTTCCGTCGATATTGTTTCAGAAACTATTCTCACATCCGTCCGAGACGGATCCTTCCCACCTACAGTATTTTACGTTTGGATTGGACTTTCGAAATCAGCAAATGTGCTTAGACACGCTCTTCAGCAAAACTGGTCAATCCTGGTTCGGAGATTAGCTACCAAGCAACTCGGCAAAGAGCTCAGAAGCATTCGTTGGCGGAAAACGTGGGATGGTCTTGGTGGTACAGAAGGCTTGCTCTCTATACTGAATGACTTTTCAGTTCTTCAGGTCAAGTTCTTTGGGCGAGTCATTGGCCGATGCGCGAAAGGTACCGACGCCGCCGAAAAACGCGAGAAGATCACCACACTTTTGAAAGCATTGCTTCCACGACTGTTTCCTGAAGCTCCCTCCACGAATCCGGACGAACGATTATTAGCTCAATTGTATGCACACCTTGCACCATCGTGCACCCCTGCATTTGTGACCAAATTGCTGTTGACCTTCAATGTGCAAACTCCGTGGGACGAAGTCAAGAAATCACTCTTCCTGGAGTATCATCCCGACTTACTTAGGGAACTCTGCCTAAGAGAACTTTTCGAAAAGGTTCCTGGAGATGATTTCGATTTCTCGTTTCACCTTCCAGCTTTACTTCAGCGCTCACCTCCAAGTACTAGCAGCGTACGAGGTCTTTCTGCTTCCATGCAATTTTCCGTGGAGGTTTTGAACAAGCTTGTGGCAGCCGAGAATCATACGTTTCCAGACCATTTTTTCTTGCCGCAACTAGTCGATCCACTCATGCGAAGGGCGAGGAACAGGAGGGTCGGCTGGGAGCGGATTAAGGAAATCGTTGATCTTGTGGTTATCTATCTTCAAGCACATCCGAATGCTGCGAAAGAGCTGTGTTTTCAAAAGTGCACTTTCATTGAATGTCTTGCATACTCTTGGTCCTTTCATCCGGAACAGTTTGAGACACAGCTAGTTACAACTCTTCAAATCGCCCACTCGAAATCATCTTGGACTGTACACGACTTTCTGCGGCTATTTCCGACGGTTCGCAAGACTCAGCGGTATCCCTTGCTGCGATTGTGCTTTCTGAGTGACGGAAATCATGGGAGAGACCTGAACATTGAAGAAGATCTTAAGACACTAAAAATAAAGCGGTGGCCATGTGACCTTTTCTATCAGATGGACGGCCAGGATGCATTGAGATTACTCAAACGACTACGGGCCTGTAGTCCCGAAGATGATATCCTCGCTTTAGAGTATGGCGATACCATACTGTCATTGCCGACAGATCCGCGGTCATCATTTACAGATTCTACTTTGCTTCTTCTAACCTTGGGAGAGGAGCAAGATGTTTTTGAAGGTGAGCACCCTCTCTTAGATCTGAAGAATGTCTCTGAAAAATCAAGACGTGGAGGAGCGAAAAAAGAAGGCATCGTCTAGCAGAGAGCAGACAGACCGTACATTCTACGCCAAGTCTGCATTATTTTATGCCATCGCCAGCGGATCCCTAAAGCTATACGGAGACACTCTGCTTTGGGCTCGCCGTTTCATACGGGACCCGGTGAGTAACATCTAACACCGCATTGTTACTACTGCTTTAAGTGATGCTGATTCAATTACAGCTTACGGTTAAAGCCATCTTCTCGCAACAATCTACCACCACCACCGAAGGCATATCACTCCTGTGTGGCGTACCGGAGAGAGTTTCTAGAGACTTGGATTTGATGGACTTACATTCCCGAGTAACCGAGGGCAACAAGATCTTGAGACTCTTCTTCGAGACTGCTTCTCTGGCTTTGAGAGAGCCTTCATTCTACCTGCCAGATTGGTCTGAGCCGCTATCTTTGTTTCGAAGAGTCGTCGAAGTACGGGAATCCCGGTCTCATGCGCTCCGCAAGTTCTTGAATTTTTCAGACCAAGACATCTACAAGATACTTTGGGAGGATAGCTTGGATTTACTCATTGGTATTGAAAAAGAGGGTTTGAAGAGTGGTCATGAGCCATTGAAAATGAATTCAGTGTACGGTCCATTAGGCATAGGGCGTATCTCACTTGAAGAAGCCTTGCCGTCTACCTATCAATTTCTGGACAATCTAGCAAAAGCGAGAGACAAAGTTTGGGAAGAATATCGACCCACAGTCTTTCCAGCCGCTGCAGCACTTCAGCCTCCATGGCCCCGAGGGCTGGCACTGCAGTATTTGACTGGCCCTTTCTACACTACAATATTCCCGCCAGAGACCTTGACGCCCTACCTGGCAGGCCGTTCGAATCAAGTCATCTTTCAGAAATCTGAAACCATCCTTGCGCCGGTTCCTAAAGAGGAAGATACCAGAGCCGCCATTGGGCAATTCGTCGATAGTTACAGTGCAGCACTGCGAATATACATACCTGAATCATACAAAGAGGAGCCTGAGGGAACAGATCGTCCTATGCTCGCTTGGACGTACGCAGTCAACCAGCTTAGTAAGAACCGTATGAATCGAGACGAAGCAATTCGGTTTTGGAAGCCATATTATTCAAGGTTCGAAGGGCTCGCACATAGATTCTCTGCGAAAAACACAGAGACCTACCCACTGTTGCCGAAGGATGTCGACCGATCTGAGACAATGGAGTGGAATCCTGCACCTCCTCAACAGCCAGGAATTGAACCGCGACTTCTCCCACCAACGTATCTTGATTGTGCTTTAGCCACAGAAGGGTGGGGCTCGTATACGGTTGCTGCACGATTCGCAGCACCTAAAGCAGAAGTTCCGGGCCAGATCTGTCGACAAGAAGGGATATGGAACATCGAAAGCAGTTCAATCGCAGTGCACGAGGCTCAAATCGTCGCAGCCCTGCTTTATCTGGACTGCAGAAATGGAGCCACTTCCAGACTTCTTACTTCGCCATTCCCTTCGAGATCCGACGTCCGATATCCGGCTCTCTACCTCGACGACGAGTTTATGAATCGCTATGAAAAACAGCAACAGAAAGCGCTGCAGACCCTTGGCCGACATATCAGATTAGTACCTCCTAAGCTTCTTGCGGAGCTTACCAAATCGTCCTTAGGTGCGCTTTCCAATATTCCGGCGGACTCACCATCCTCAATCGACCACGAGCGTATTTCCTACGGCCTCCTTGAGCTACTTACGAAATGTGATCGCCCAGAGCTCGCTTCAGAATTTGCTGTTAAGACGGTCATGGATCGACCAGATGCAAGCTCGTGGCATCGCAGACTCCTTTCATTGACGTTCTTGAGAAGGCTTCCGGCCAGCCAGGCAAAAGAGCTAATCACATCTTTCACTACGGCTATTATCTCAAGACTGAGACAACAAGCATCTTCGAAGGGGGAAAAAGCAGATAATGGTAATTCCAGACCGATGCCATATGTAAAAGTCACGACGGTCAAATACCTTGCGCAACTATTGAACAACGCAGAATTTGTGCCAGAAAGCATCTCCATAGATGCTCTCAGCGAGTTATTTCGAAATTCGTCTCACATAGATATCCGAGTAGCGACCATTGAGAGCATATTTTCAATGCTTGCAAACTGCCGAGAAGAATCTTCCCAGGCCCCGGCTCAAAGACTTCTTGCAGTGCTTGAAGGGGCAATACCCATCGCCGCAAGCATGAATGGATGCCAGCCGCTGACTGAAGGAGAATGGCTTGAGGCTGAGAAAAGCGGCGAGCCTCCAGAAATCGACGACGGTTGCTGTACGGGCAACCTCCCTCCGATACTGAAGGCTCTGATCGACGCTTTCTCGAGCATGCCCAACGACTTCGTATGGCGAAGGGACACGATGGAAAAGATTATACTGCCAATCTTCGAATTGTTGAAATCAAACACGGCTCGCTGGTTGCAAGTCTTTTTGAGAAGACACCAATCAACATTGACGGGGTCGGATCTACCTTCCGTACCCCTTCACGCCGAGGTGTTTGTGCAGCTGCTCCGGAACAGTGCAGTAGATCTTCCAGCGTCGATCTTAGAGGAGTACACACAATACACACTTAGCAATATCAAGCCAAGCGTAGAAGTTGCGGCATTGAATAAGGCAGTTGTTGAAGGGAGTCCAGAAATTCGCAGCTCGAATGCAGGACGTTACTGGCTTGCGCTGTTCAACCGCGGAGGCGACATCGTGTTTGGCTATTCGATCCCTTCCCTACTTTACAAGGTATATGGTCTGCAGAAGGCGCTGGGTGGAATGTCCGTCGAACAGCTACAGGGTCTCATCTTGGCACAGGCGAGAGCGCTTCTGCAAGTAACCGATTGTCGTTTCATGCATTGGAATCGCTTCACTCAGCACCTGGAGCCCCCACTCCACGAAGTGGGTTCTGACAGACGGATGGCATGGATGGTGCATGTGCGACCTGTCGTTGAATGGATGATTCAACATATTGAGGGCATGCGGACACGAGATTGGCAGCGAAATACTCAACGGCAGCCTGCAATTCTCCCTCCAACGTTTGCATTGCGACTTTGGCTTCTCCGCTATCCTTCACAGCCCTGGCCGGGTAGTATTACCGAGAAGTGTGAGCGGTTTGCGAAGGAGCTGACTGGTTTGGTGGGGCACATGGCCGGCGGGGTGTATCACGAAAAACTGCAGCAAGTCAAAGAAGCAGCATTGAAGTGTCGGCAGGAAGACCTGGCATTAGTGGCGTGTGTTGTAGGCGACATCAGCCGCACTACACTCTCCTGGTTGACCAAGGCCGACCTGCTGCGGATTGAAGTTGCCGAGACGCTCTTTCGCCACGCTCAAAAGCCGCACGACGGCAGAGTAGTAGAACGAGCAAGGAAGATTGTGCAGAGCTGGAAGGAGAACGAGAACGAAGATGTGCGCATGAGAGGGATGGCCTTGGATGCAATCAAACTCTTCGACGTGGAAGTGGAGGCATGGTGAATGTTCTGGAAGTTGACGGTTGTCGGGTGTAGCTCGGTGAACACGAGGGACGCAGTGTACGCCCATCCATGTGCCACGCAAAGCCTGCCCATGCAGTCCAGCATGTCCTTTATTGTTCCTCGCCACTATGGTCCTTATCCTTTGACGATTGACAAAGCGGGCCAGCCATTCACGATCAATCCCGCCGTGGCTGATGCTTGATGGATTGCGCGGGCGTCGTGGTGGTGGTGCGGGCATCGAGGCCGAAGAGGCCGATCGGCGATGTCATGGCGCAGCCTCCGGCAGGGCTGCATCCAATGACAGCAAACGGGGCCGGCACGGACAGGGCATTGCTCTGCTTGGACGGGAATCATCTGCCATGGCATTCTTTGACTTCGGTGCTCTCTCGCAACCGCATCGCTCGGTGTTGTGCGCCGAACCTCTGAGGCCGGCTGCAAACCGAAGTTGCTCGCAGTTTCTGTGCGCTCGGCCCCAGCCATCACATAATCGAGCCGCCTCTAGGCCCCTTGGTCGCTCTTCCCTCCGTTTGCGATCGCGATCGGCGGAGGGATGAGGTCATTCCTTTGCACCATCCCATTCCCACATTCCCATGGCCGAGTGAAGAATCCCATGCCATCGCATGCCAGCCCATGCCAGCCCCCGCTCCATCTTGCTGGCACCTGAAGCCGGCCGTGAGCGGGGCACCCACACGGGCCAATCGCCCGAGGCAGGACCAGTTCTTGAGCGATAAAGCTCCTGCCTGCCTGGCTCGCTAGCTATTATAACCCACACCTCTGCCGGCTGGCGTCGTGTCGCCCTTCGTTCCTTTCTGCCCTGTGCCAGCACCCACTGCGAAGCTGCAATTGATAATCCCATTTCACAACACCATTTGTCATCCATACTCGTCCAAATTCACCACCTGCCCACTCTCCACTCTTCACTCTCCACTCTCCTTCACCCAGCTTGTTGTCAGCTTGCGCCCGTCGGCCTTGCTGGAATTATACAAATACACACACTCCACATTCCGCGCGCTCAAAAGTCTACACAATGGCTTCCCTCGCCATGGATCTTCCCCAACTTGACTCTCTTGATTGGGCCAACAACGCCTTTCTCGCCCTGGAATCTTCCAACTGGGCATCATCGGACAAATGGGCACCATTCGGCGAGCAATCTTCAGCCTACAACGGCATTCCACCATCCTTACTGACCCAGACATCCGTTGAGCGACACGGTCAGATCACGCCTCCCGACGACTTGTCGCCAAACGACTTCGCCGGCGGGCAATCGGCCTATCGCGACTCTTCAATCCCACTCGAACAACTAAGCACCGAACTTGAGCACGTCACGGCCCAGCAATCTGCGAAAGACGACGGAAATGTTGTTCAGAAACCTACGAAGCGGCGCAGAACCTCGAAAGCCACCTCTTCCGGCACCAAAGCCGAGAACGTCGCAACCTCTGAGGAGAAGCCGGCTCGTCGACGCCGAGGCCGCCCTAAAAACATTCCGCAACCCACACCCATACCGACAAACGACACCTCGCCACCGCCCGTCACCCCAGCCCGCCAGACCCATCTCGAGAAGAATCGCCAAGCAGCATTCAAATGTCGTCAAAAGAAGAAATACTACATTCAGACGCTCGAGGCGCGCGCTCGTGAAGGCCAAGCCAATAATGCCACTCTACGAGAACATGTCACCATGTTGAGAGAAGAGGTGTTGGGCTTGAAGAACGAGGTCTTGAGACATGCCGGGTGTGGCTTTTGGGCCGTCGACGAATATTTGACTCGATGTGCTGGGGGCCTGCTCTCTGGGCCAGAACGCTATGAGGGGATGATGCAGGGGATGGAAGCAGCGTTAGGTTCACCTATGGACGGGCAGATGGGAGAGGCCACTCAGGCAGCCGAGCTGAAAAAGGAAGACGATTTCCAGGAGAGGAAGGACTCTGGATTCGGCGATAGTATGGAGGATGCAGATGATGGGTTCGGAGAACTGGAGTTGTTGACGGATGGGGAAGGAGATGAGGAGGCGGGAGACTGAATCCTTCACCTGTGATGACGATGGAACGACGAAGAAAAAGGCGATTGAATCTCGTCGCTACCGATACATTATATCCGATTTATACCAGAGGACAGTGATATCCTTCCTCGGATCTGGAAAGGAGCATATTCTGCCCTGTACAATAACCTCCCATCCTCAAATCCATCCCGACCCGGCTCCATCAACAGACCGATAACCTTGGTTTGGGTATGGATAGAAAGGGGAAAATGTCGGTATGGGAATGAAGAAAAGTTCTTGGTATGAGAATTACCGAAAAGAACAGTTGTCTGGACGAAAGAGCTATTTCTTATCTACTGTCCTTCCCATGTCTTTATCAATTGTCTCTCAACCGGGCAACCTTTCTTTATGAATTATAAGAGCGTGGGGATGGGGTGTGTGATGAGTATGAAGGGTTCTCAAAAAGTCTTTCGCCATGACTGTATGGCACCATGCGCTACTCTAGTACATGAGAAACTTGGCCTGCTGCCTTGGATTATGGGCCTGAGGAGGCTATCACAAATCTTTGAGCGCAAGTTGAAAAAGTATGATACCAACAGAGTAAAATCAAGGAACCATCTTTCTTCCTCGATATTCTTATTCATAGTCTGAAGACTTGGTGCCTATGAGTGATGTCCCCTTGAACCTACACAGTCCGCGGTACCACCGTGCTCCGTCATACCTTTGGTATCACATTTCCTAACTTTACCTTTTCTCTAGATACCATACCATATACAACATCTACCATCCACTCAACTATCCCCACTTCCGCCATCCCACCATCCCACCTACCTCTCCACGCATCTCCCATAACAAAGGCCTCACAGAATCCCCATCAGCCCACCTCACCTCTCGACCCTTCTACCCCGCCCGAACCAAACATCGACCAACCTGGCTATGCACCTAAAAACAGTTTCCCGCGACGGGAAACTCAACCCGACTCCCCGTGACCGATCCACGGTTCGGAAATAAGTTCCCTGCTTCCTAGTGCTGGAGAAGGGATGTGAACCGCGGATGGGGATGGGGGTGAATTACGCGTCGAGGCAGGAGCTGGGTCGGGTCGGGTCGGACCTTACCTTTTTGAACCTACCGTGTAGAATTTCCGTGATTTGATGGGGTGGAGTGATTTTTAGGTGCTTCGGGACTTAGCGACTGGTGGCGAAGAAGGGGGGAGTGTCAAGGGGAAGGGACTGGAAAGAACGGGTGGGATGGGGTTGGGTAGGATAGGCGGGTGTGTTTTGAGAGAGACAAAGATATGTAGGGGAGCTGGGATTGTTCAGAAGGCTTGGATTATTCTATTGGAGGGAGGAGAGGGGAGAGGGGATTCGGCTGGGGTTTCTCCTGGGAAGAAAGTATTCGGGCCGATTCTTTAGTTCTACGACTTCATTCATGCATGCGGAAGGTAGTCCTGAGCAGTTTTCGTGTTGGCGAGTGGGATGTACTGTGAGAGTTTTATTTTGATGGTGGCTTTTGTCAAGTCTTGAGAAACTAGGTACATGCCGTGTCAGATCTTCTCAATCCATGAACCATCCGTACGAAGCCGCCAACCAGTTGGTAAAAGGCCTTTTCGGTGCAAACAGAATATACAGGTGGGCTTTTATCGCATTGAATCCACCCACTCGAGTACCTATCCGTAAGTTCATGAGGAGGGGAAAGAAGGTGAACATTTGCGGCGCAAGCCATTGCCCATTACGCCAGTTGACGAAGAGAACCTGTAAGTTTCGCTCCTCATCTTCTACTCCATTCCGATTCATCCATCATCTCATACGGCGAGATAATTTTCTTCATCTCGGGGTCATCTTGAGAGCTTCGCCAGTGGTTGAAGTACTCCCCGAACTTCTCCGCAGTGATTTCCTTGAGAACAGCATCTTTGGTCATTCCACCTTCCTGACCATCTTGTTCTTTTTGTCGAGCAAAAATGGGGCTTAACTTGTGCTGACAGAATTGGCACAGCGCCTCCATATGGGCGGGTAGTAGTGGTTTCATGTCCTGACGTACGACGATAACGCTTCCTACATCGTCCTGCCAATACATGGGCGCCCAACCCCACCCTAGTACCCCAGCTCGTATATTGGACTTGACGGTGAGGTCGCATTCAAGTTGCAGAAATGTGACCTCTTGGTTGACACATGTAGTCATCTCGTCCCTCCATGCGCAGTCCTGTGGGTATTTTGCTACTAGGATAGGGAGGCCGATGAGTTTCGGGATGCTGGGAGAGCTTCGTTCGAAAAATATGCAGTGAGTATCCGGAACCTGAACAGCCTCGAATTTGGGATGCCCCAATATCTTGTGATCACCCAAGCAGTTTATTCTAACACCAGAAACCTTCGGTCCAAAAAACCGCTCATTTGCAAACAACTTGTGGCTGTAAGAGCAATTCAGGTAGTCGAGCACATGTCGGAAGTCGGTTAGGTCAAGGTCATCGCTGACTCTGGGATCACGACTGACACCTTTCATGCCATACACGATCATTGGGCCCCTCCAATCATGGATCAAATCCGTACCGCCAACCGCCTTTGCGATGCTTTTGTTCGGGATGGAGCCGTCTATGAGGAATGCTTCGCGAACGGCGACTATGATAGTGTGAGACATTGGTCGGTCGAGGATGTAATTGAAGTTGAAGTCCTTGCGTTCAGGAGAGCCATCTTTTCCAAGAAGATCATATACGTCATGGTAATCGTAACGTCCGTTCAGAACCCCACGCTTCTCGAAAGGTAGCCATATCCAGTGAGGCCGGCTGCCAGACACCGGAAATAAGAGTGCGCGTGTATATTGCTCTCCGGGTCGGGATTGCTCATCGAAATCTTTGAAGGTCTTGCAAAGAAACTTGTGAGTTGGCCAGTCCAGCTGTTGGCACTCGCGTGAGCAGTACTTGATGTTGTGGCATCCACCGCACGTGTTCGCCGCCGATTTCGGGCACATCGAGCATAGCTTCTCTGGACTATCTGCCATGATGGGTTGACGTGTCGAGCAGCAGATATACACCGCTCACAGATGAGTAAGTGGTGACTGGATGGGGTAAAGAGGACGCCGTCGATCTGCGTTGTTCGAATGGATGAGTATGCGGATTAAGCGAGAGGAACGAAGGTGAAGTGAACGATTGAAGCAGAAAACAAGCCTCACCCAGACCTTGTTTCACGTGAAAAGGAGGTGAATAAAACACCGGTCTGTACCAACCATTTACTACTTCCACATCGAAATTCAGCCGCCGGTTGAATAGATACTCAACAATTCAGCTAGATTTGTACCGATTCAGAAGACTGATCCTCTCTTTCGCCAATACTCACTTCGAAAACGACCAATGGCGAAATATGCGAACTCCTTAGAGGCTGGTCCCAGATAGCATGCTCGGAATCCCAGTACTTCACATATTTCAAAGATCAAGTATCGACCTCAAGGCTCAGCCTTTACAGGTTCTCAGTGACCAGCGAGAAGAATTAGGCTATATAGTCCACGTTGATGGACGGCTTGGATCTATTTCCATTTGATGTCCATGACTGGACTAGCGCTCATGAGCTTGAGTGGAAGGATAGAAAAAGATCTATCCAATGACAGAATGTTAGAGTATTTGACTGCTGACAAGATATAGATAGAAGAAATGTTGAGGCGAGCGATGTAAACAGCGATGAGGCTAGGCGTTGGCATCCCTTATGCATGAAAGCCGTCTTTTTATTATCTTCTCTAGTCGAAGATCGAGAAGACCTTGTTACATCCGGGAACACATGTTTGAAGAAGGTCGAGACAGACCTACTGCAAGTTCAGCAGATATCATAGGCTTCTATAATATAGCATTCTAGCCTTGGAACAGCTTTTCCCAAGTGGTTGTACATCTTGTTGCGCCTTTTTTTTTATCTGACATCTGCCATTACTACCAACCAAGCGCTTGCTCATCATGGTAATCTGATTAAATGTGTTCCGGGGAAATAATTGATAACTACCGTTACATTCCCGCATACCGACACACTACTTCATTTTTCTCACAACTCGTTGGTACAATTGGAATGAAGCTCAACACTAACTTCGGCATGAAACCTCAGATCTCTGCTGATAGCGACCTGTGCAGGGAATCACTTCAACGAATTTCAAGTGGTTACAGAGACATGCATTCCGGATTACTTGCCTTTAGACCCTCTCGAGCTGTATTGCGTGACTTAGTCCAGAGCGACCGCTGACTCATTGGATATTGCCCCAAGATTACGTCTACGGAGTACCTCCGCAGCTCCTTCAGTTACATGCCGAACACATGGCACAAACCCGTCCTCTTCGTCAAATTGGCATCACCCTTTCCGTGGAGCACAAGAGGACGTGGTGGATCAACTGCTTGGTTACAGCGATGTTCTCACCATGAACCCTTTCTGAGCGGAGAATAGAAGGCTATCAAAGAGTATAGCGTGAGTGTGATGGGCGCGTTTGCTTGTTTGTTTGCGCCTAAAACTGGGATTCTGGGAATTCCATGGCTCATAGCATCCAGACCGTGAGCAGGACAACGCAGGGGAGCAGGTCCAGGAAGAGTGTCTTTGATCTGGTGGATGTTGTGGAGGCAAGGAAGAGAGGTCGTAGCTGGTAAAGGCCCGATTTAAAGGTCCGATTGTCTCTCCTACTTGCGTACGGTGGCATGAAAGTGTTACCCCGGATGCAGCAGAACTCGCTCGTACTATTCAGGGAGCGAGACATGAAAACGGAGGAATCTAAGGATGTCTATAGGCTACAACACTATGTCCATACAAGGGGTTTTAACCTGGAAAGTTCACCTACCCATGCAGATGCACGTGATCCAAGGAGCTAGAGTTACAGTGGTGTTGGAGTTTGAGTTCAGAATTTGGCTCTCATGATTTTTAATTCAGAGAACAATTTGGAGAAGCTTTCCATGATCGATATCTATCTATGCCGTCACGTGTCAGAAAAGAAATATGGCCGGTCTGCCAAGACTGCGAATCCGGATTACTCGCCGATGAAGCTTCACACATGGATCACTTTCTCCAAATCCGAACCTCACGCGCAACTGTGCTTTTGCATCTACCGAATATTTCACGAAATGAAGCCCTAGAGCTATGATTGCTTCCACCTGCCAATAATAGCTAACGTGCGCTGGTTCTTCTACGGAAATGTGGAGCTTTTCTGAACTTCCGTTGCTCCCCTGCGGGGTTCAACTGCACGACGGCTCTTGCAAGTATACTAACCGCTGATGTAAAAGATTCTAACAGGAGTTCTTAAATATCTGAAGACTATCCTATCGCCTACTCATCTTTTCACCAATTGCAGTTCTTTCGACTTCGCTCAGAAGACCTCCGAACCGTCATCACCATGTCCGCCGCCTCCTCCCTCCGCGAGCTGCAAGCTCCACTGAAGACTCAATACCGCAGCGATCCTTCCTCCGCGCACGTAACCCTCAAATCCTCCGGCTCCCTCGATTCCACCTCCATAACCTGCAAGCTTTCCAACTCCGCGGCCATAAAATCCGCTTCCTCCAAAGTCGCCGGTCTGCATCCCAAAGCCGGTGGCCCAGATGCCTCCATATCAGGCGAACTATGCAGCGGGGACATGCTCCTCGATGCGCTCGTTGCCTGTGCGGGAGTGACGCTCAAAGCTGTTGCTACGGCACTAGGGATCGAGATCAAGAGCGGGAGTGTGAGCGCAGAGGGTGACATGGATTTTAGAGGGACTTTGGGAGTGGATAAGACTGCACCTGTGGGAATCACAAACATCAGGTTAGGATTTGATATTGAGTTTGCGGGGGAGGTGACGGAGCAACAAGTGGAGAGTTTGGGGAAGTTGACGGAGAGATACTGTGTCGTGTTGCAGACGATTGCGAAGAAGCCGGAGATACAGGTGAGGGTGGTTGGGCAGACGGATGCGGCGGAGCATGGGGTTGAGAAGGAGGTTGTCTGGGCGGCGAGTATGTGAGGAACAGAGAAGGTGAGGATTGGGCGAAAGAAGGTGCGAACATATCGTATTGGACCGCGCACCTTAGACTATTGGGCGATGTCACATACTCAGATTCTTCTTACATTTCGTACAGGCAACAGAAGTCCTCTGTGGACATCAATGATAATTCCCAGTCGATAATGTCTATGTCTATGCTACCCGAAGCTTACGCACCCTCAGCGATCATTCTCATATTTCCAACCCACCAAAGCTTCACCCTAGTCCAGTCTGCTCAAATCTCTTAACACCAAAACATGTCCTTCTACGTCACCAAGAATCATGCGACCCTACAATAGTTACAAGCCTGATGCCCGCACCTTGGGCAAAAGGGATAGTTCAACCAAGGAGTTCTTTCACCGCATTTGCAACACCAGCGCGTTAGTGGAAACTGGGGAGGCGGGTTTTGAGGAGGCGGGTTTTGAGGAGGATTTGGAGGGTTAGACATCTTGAAGTAGGCTTTGGAAAAGTCCTTTCGATATCGGGAATTTGGTCTTAAACAATGGTGCTTTGTGAAAGAAATCGGAGAGCATGGTGGCCTTTATAGCATAGGGAGCTGGACTACTGAGAGGTGGATGCGCTGGAAGTGTGTCGTTTGTAGGGTGGTACGGCTTACTTGGTGCATAAGGTGAGCAATTGACACATCACAATGATGAGTTGGTTTTCTGTCAGTGGTCCCAGCTAACTTACAGGTCATCTAGTATTACGGCCTAAACAGCGTTTCCGTTGAGCGTGCTGATGGAAGGGGTGCGTGCTTCTGATATAAAACTCCCACCGGGGACCATTTTTAAAAGCATAAATCTCATTGTCCTAGATCAGGGATCTGTATACATGCTTACAGAGACAGACCTAGTTATGCCAACTACTTAAACGCCCTCGAACATCTCCCACGGTTTCCACATACGCCGGTGCTGAGGACCTACCACAAACTATGGAGGTATTCATAGATACCATGATCTCAATACCAACTCCTAAACGCCATAATAAAAGCCACCTGAGACCTTCGACACATCCCGGTGCCGAAGACCTACCCCAAAATGCCTGATCTAAGGATCTGCCTAGTCCCTGTGAAGATTTCCATCCTCAGCAAACCTAACTCCCGAACGCCTTAAAGTCAAAATACCTATTCCCAACACGCGCCGGTGTCAAGGGCCCAAGTTCTTCAAAACCCTCGATATTGAGAACTGCCGCCTCGCCTTTACTGCTTCGGTGGACCGCAATTGTCGCAGACAGTGTGGTTGCATGTCCTACAGTAAGTCGAGCGGAGGTCGCTGGTGCGAGCGTTGCATTGGCAACAAAATCGATAAACTATGGTGCCTGGCATGTTGAAGAGAAGTGTGAGCTTGCTTGATGTCGTGTGTTTGTAAAACTTGCTGTGTAGTTGATGTTCTTGATGCCGAGCGTGGTTGATGTTTCTGTCATGGTTTCTGAGGCTGGGGGAGGGTTTATGTATTCGGGCATTGGAAAAGGCGTGAAGGCGGAACCTGGGATTGGACTGGATCTTTTGATGTACGTGAATGGCTTCCTAGATTGCGGGAGATGGCTCTGGGGGTCTGTCAACTGCGTAGGGAAGTAGATTTATAGCGTGAACTACGGCTAGGAGTACTGGAAACGTGCATATTAGGAGACTTGTATAGTCACTTGATGTGCAATATTTGAGTTCTGCACCTTGTTGCACTCTCTACGTAACTTTATACCTTATTGGTCAGCCGAACATGAGCTCAACTCTGTGAATTGTGAGTTGATGGTAACTTTTCAAAGCATCACGTGCCTCTCGACCACGTGCAGCTCACTCCCAAGCTTTTTTCGTCCTCGCTTCGATCGCCATCATAACTCAGAATCAACTTCTACGAAACTGCGTTCAAACAAACCTCGGTACTCTTTTATTTACTTGCCGTCCTATTGTACCTCCTTCTAATGTCACAGCTTCGCGGAATTAATATCTTGTCTCACCGAAAAATTGGTCGCTTCGGATGCCCGGATGGAGAGTTTCCGACGTCATTCAGTATTTCATATCCTTCAGGAGTCCCAAGTTAGTAGGCGGATCTCACCAAGAGCTTAAAGCGGGCGAATCATCGGCTCAAGATGATTTCTCATTCAGTCGCGCTGACCATCACCCCGTACCTGGACATTACGCTTGAAGCCTAAAATATCATTTAACTGAGCTGTCAACACACATTTGTACGCCACTTTTCCTGAAATACATTCCCAACTATCATCCGTTAAATACCTAGTCTGCAATGGCACCCACCCGTGTTGCCTTTGTGGGCCTCTCCCCCAAGTCCAACTCCGGCTGGGCTAAGATGGCACACCTTCCATACCTCCAGCACAGTCCTGATTACGAAATCGTGGCTGTTCTCAACTCTACTTTATCTTCTTCGCAAGAAGCAATCAAAAAGTTTGATCTTCCTCCGGCAACGAAGGCCTTCGCTGATGCCGATTCCCTCGCAAAAGACTCAGCCATCGACCTGGTAGTCATATGTGTTGAGGTGAAGTACTATTACCAAATAGCCAAGACAGCTCTTCAACAAGTAAAGATAGTCTTCAGCGAATGGCCGCTTGCAGCAAATTATGACGAGGCAAACGAGTTAGCAACGATTGCCGCCGAAAAGGATGTTCAAACAATGGTCGACATAGAGAGCCGTGTTGCACCTGTCAGCACTAAACTTCGCGAACTACTTACTTCCGGTGAGATCGACACGGTGACCAGTACTGATGTGTTGGGAAGCCTCGGACCAGCGCTGGATGTTTGGTCAAAGCGAGCGGAGTTCTACTTGTATATTGGAGAGCGGTCAAAGCTCGCTGCATACTCACTTTGCACACTTCTTGGACGCCTTTTGTGTCACGCTCGGCGAGTTTGAGTTTTTTAATCCTCTCTTGGCTACAAATGACAAGCACGTCAAGCTTTACCATATCCCTATCTCACAGCTCGGGGAAGTACGACAAGATCCCGAGTCTGTTTCATACAAGGTCGTCGAACGTACCGCTCTGGATCAGATCTTGGTTCAGGGAAAGCTGGCGGGTGGAGCCACTGCTTCCCTGCATTTCCGTACTTGGGAACAGCGATTCGGATGGTAAAATATTCCGCTGGCTGATCACAGGGACTAAAGGCGTGATTGAATTTACACAGACGCAGGGCCAATTCCTTCGAGACCTATCAGCCGAGATCAGACTGGCCAAGAACGGAAAGACCGATATGATTGACGTCAACTGGGATACGACGGGTGAGTGGAGTATGTATGGGAATAACTTGGTGTTCGCGAACCCTAGGAGACACTACAAGGCCTTCAGAGAATGCACGAAAGACGCCACCACAGACTTTGCTCATGCTGCGAAGAGGCATGCAATGCTTGATCGCATTGTCAAGGAGGGAACGAAGTGATGGGACAATTGTATGAATGATATGGCGGCACGCTCACAAAAACCACTGGCAAAATCCAAGTCTGCTCTCGAACCATGCCAAGCCAACTTTTATGCCTTCTACCCATATGAAAATTTTGATAAATTCTGCTATCCCCAATCAAGGACTTGATGACAAGTCAGATTCTCACATAAACTTCGAGAACACCATAGCCCAGACTTGGACTCATTCATAACTCTCTCCTTAGGCCTTACTGATATCTGAAGTAGTATGCCACTACTCTGAAGACACACATAAACAAGATGACTCCCAGCGGGATTGCGTTTCGAACAAGATATCCGGGCGGCCTCTCAGTTGACCGCCAATTTCCATCCTCATCAATGGCCCATCCAGGGGGCGCACGGAACTGGACCGTCACTCCAACATATTGGTCAGGGGGTAGTTCAACGCCAAATTGTCGCTCAGCCTCTTGTCTAATCTTTGCCTGAAGATCTCGGGAGAGGAGAATACGCACTTTAGGAGCTTTACGAACTTCCGTTGCAACATGCTCCTCAACCTCTCCCTGGAGTTGCTCCTCTACCTGATCTTGGACTTGATCTTCCACAGGACCCACACGCCAATCAAACAGGTTTGTTGAGCAATAAGGACAAGTGTTCATTGGTACAACCCCGCGATCGACCATTTCCGGCGATGGGTCAACATGAGACAGGAGGCAGTGAACGCCGACAATATGGCCGCATCCTGGTACCCGAAAGGCATGCTCCGGCACCTCGCCCAATTCTTCAACGAAACCAAACCTACGTTTGCAGATAAAGCAGGTGTCATCGACGAATGTGGTCTGGGTTATATCACACGCGTTCATCGGGTGTCGGAGCGCGCGGAGGAAGCTGGCACGAAAGGAAAGTCCTGTGTCGGACTTCCAGTTCGTGGTTTCGTTCGGAGCCATCGCGGTCCAGTATCGGAGGTTATTTCTGCCATGTTACTAATAGATCTTCAGGAAATGGATGGTAACTTACAGAGTTGATAAGGGGTTGTCGTGGATGTCTGGGTTGGGTAGAGCAGAGGTGGACTGCGTAAATCTTAATATGGACATTGCACATAAAGGTATATCACTTTAGTTTGCTAAATGGAAAGGCAGGGCTGTCATTCACACGCAGTTTATACACCAAGTACGACTGAGAGTCAGCCTATGAGCTGTGAAGTCACTAAACAAACTTTTCTTCACAGTCGAAAGTTTCCACAACTAGTGTTCACTGAAAGAATAACGGGAAACAAACCGTTTGATTATCAGGTATGTGAGTTGGAGTAGTGCAATTCATTGTTCATATTGTTGTGCATGCTTTATATGCCGGAATTAATAACGGTGGGTTCCGTCGTGGTGGGTTCAGTCGTTCACAATGTTGTCTTCTCGAAAGGGCGGATTCATCCAAAGAAAGTGGCCGCATTCCGATAGACTGATAAATGCGCATGGTTGGAACCAAGATAATGGGGATAATAAAACAAAACAGATGGGATTCTGATGCTACAAGTAAGATCACGTGGGAAGGTATTTATGCTAGATCGGACTTACAGCCCATCGGACGTCCTTGGCGTTGGAACAGTGACGGGCTTCTCTACGCCTGCTTCTTCCGCAGTCAGTCCCAAAAGCCCTTACCCCCTCTGCTTCTGGATGACCTTTTTCCAATGCCTCTTCTTCAACATCGCGAATGCTAGGAGTGCAGCTACTACCAAACCATAGGCAGCAAGGTTGGCTACCATCACGATCCATAATGCAAAGAGAGGTTGCCAGCCCAACGGTAACCACATGACCAATCCAAGCTCGAAGCATGTTATCATTGTCCACTTCCGTCCAGCTGCAACGTATAATACCTTCAGCGTCCGCCTAGTTACACAAAAGGTTAGAAACAGCATCCACACAACTAAAGTTGATCCGAGGAGCTGAGCCACTATCGGGTTTGCTGTATCATGGATCTGCGGAAACGCTTTCGTGGCCATGATAATTGATATAGCCATAAAGAGCGTGCATGCCAAGGCGGCGAATTCAACCACCAAAGTGATCAAGAAGAAAGTGATGGCCATTTGCGAAAGTAGTGACAAGGTATTGACCCACACCGGGACAGCTTCCTTGAATGTTATGCTGCCACCGAGTGTGACCTTTCTTCGATTAGCAGTGCCATTTGCGAGCCTGAAGGGGCCGGCGGTCCACTGACAGACCCATGTATCGACGCATTGAAACCACCGCGTTTCGCAAACTTTTGTGAGGATGGAAAAAAAGAGCGAGTTGCTGACTTGCGGGGTTTGGAGTAGTGGAATCTGGCAAAACGGACAGTGGGTTACGCCTGCCATATGGAGTTGCTCGTAACATTCCGTCCCTAAGTGATGCCCACATGGAAGAAGGCCAACGGGATAGCAGACTTCATATGGGTCGATGCTGCCTAGCTTCATACCGTATTCGCGAGCACAGAGGTAGCAATAAGAATACGCTGGTGGTGGGGGAATATCGTCAGTTACGGCAACCGTAATAGCATTGAGTGCACCTTGTGGAAAGGCCATGTTTGGAGTCCAGTCGTAGAGAACGATGGGGGATGCTTTCGCGGGGAGGTAATCGGGATTGGTTGAGAGAGAACAATAGGAGAGAAGGTATAATGCTTTTATATGCTACCGAGTGGTTCCCGTTCAACTCACCCGGGACATGATTCATCGTCATCATGGAAATTGTTCTAGAAAATGAATAGATTCACTGAGTCATATTCTGTCACACGCCCTGAGTCAGAGTCGACGTGAACCGAGGCTTGTGGAGTGAAGATACGAGTTTGACAAAGACGTAGGTCGGGCGAGTGGAACTTGCTCCCTGGTGATGACATTCTCACTGCTCCAATACTGCTGAAAATAGTATCATAACTCTCAATGGATGAGCGGCACTAACATTAGCGTAGAGAAGTTTAGCATTCGGAGATAGGAGCGAGGTTTTTAGGGACTTGGAATCACTTACTAAAATCCACAATTTGTCATGTGATTTAATTTCGTTCTTGTAATTATTATATTCTGCTACAAAATAGGCTGGATCTACTCGTTCTTCTTGAGCCCTTTGGCTAACTTCTGCTTCTTTGTTACCGCAACGTAAAGTAGACATACTACTATGGAGAGGTAAGGCACAAAATAAATATAGTTGGTTACCAGACTGACCTTAACAGCATAAGGAGTAGACAACAAAGTCAACCTTGCGACTTGACGTAGACAGAAAGTCATGTTTCTCCAGAGGGATGAATGTCTAAGGCGAACGGAAAAGGATTCCATTAACAAGCCCCCAAGTACCAAAAGGACATAGAGTTTCATGCAAAAAGTAGCGGACTCAGGAGTTGGAGATAGAGAAAACCGAGTTCTATCGAATAGAAATAACGGAATGTCAAAGATGAACCTTGCGAGGAGCACGCCTAGGGATAGAAGGACATGATTTGCGAAGATCCACCCCGCCTCTCGAGCGGTTATAGACCCATCTTGGAGCTTATCGCGGTAGGGACCCAGATCCGAAATCTGGTCAAATTCCTCCGCAAAACCATCCATCATTTCAAATTGTGTGGTGTTGCAGAGTGCCGTCAGAATAGACTCGAAGCTAAACCTACCAGATGCTACTTTGGGCGTCTTCGTGAGCTGCACCCTACATACCGGGCAGAGATCATTGCCACTTAGGCACAAGCTATCAAAGCACTCTTCGCCTATAAGATGTTTGCATGGGAGAAGGCCAACAGGTTGACAGGGTATTTCGTTCGGGTCATCTTCATCATACTTCGTTCCCCAATTCCGCCAGCAGTAGCTGCATCTGTCATCTGCTGCAGGGGGCGAGAAATCCTTTGTGACCTCGAAGTTGTCGCTTGTGAGGTTATGGAGAGCCACCTTAAGGGAGGGCATTTTTCCAAGGTGACAATTGTGTATTCGAGGGGGAAATCCGGGAGGAGTGATCCGAGGACTGATGATTTGAGAAGTGATCAGAGGAGTGATCAGAGGGGTAATCTGAGGAACAAATGGAGGAGTGCGTAGGCTTTATATAGGTATTCTGTGGATTCATTGTGTAGACCGTGTTGAAGCTCTAAGGTTCGTAACATTGTTTTGATACTTTCCAAATAAATCATTTCATTCACTCCCTTTCAGGATACTTTTCATCATTACTGAACAACGAACACCACGATGGGTGTCAGTATCCGTCATACAACCGACTTTCATAACCGTACAAGCCTGGAGAGGTGTCATTTTACATGCTACTTTCGGAACAACCTCAAGGATGGCAATTTGCTCAAACGACTGGTACCGAGTCTGGCTGGACCTTGTAGGCTGGTAGTAAAGAAAGTGGTAGACGCAGACAGACCGTCCGAACACAACATATGATAATACCCGTTTGCCCTAATCCACAAGCGGTTTGTTGAGCACGACCAAAGTTGACCCCCCAAGAGACCCACGGTCAGATTATTCGGCTCTTTGGACCTTGTTCTTAGTAACAGCGTAGCAAAGCAAACCAGCGAGTACGACCAGGAAGGCTGCGAAATTCGCCAACCACAACCAGCCCCAAAGATCCCCGAAGTATAAGCCAGTGGACTGATCAAAGACATATGCTAAGATCAGGAAGCCCGCCACTCTTTTTAGGGTTCTCGTCTTGACGTAACGAAGTATGGCGTAATAGAGTCTTATTAGGATTGCTAATATGATGTATGTAATGCCAAAAATATAGGTTTCCTGGTAGTTTCTCGGGCTTGGGTTCAATAAGTCGTACAATTTGTACCAAGCGAGAGAACAGAGATGGGAGAAGGTGCGGTAGAGGAGAACGGGGTATCCACAGAATAGGAGCAAGAACAGGCAGGCCGAACAAACGTGGTTGACCCAGACCGACAATGCTTGGCCCGCTGTAATGGTTCCGTCCTGCATCCTCTTCCGGTGACGCTCGACGAGAAGTGGATATGTGTCTTCTTCGGAGGGAGTGACGTTGTACAATGTGTCGAATATAGCGAACCAACGCGAATCACAGATCCTCGTCATAATACCAAGAAAGCTCAATGTGCTGGGACGAGCTCGATCCTTCTTTGTCAAACAAACCTTGCATACTGGGCAAGTTTTGTTTCCATCTTCGCAGAGGCGTTTGAAACATTGGTTCCCGATGAGGTGCTTGCATGGTAGAAAGCCGATAGCTTCGCAAGTGGCTTCGTGATCCGTATCGTCCGAACTTGGGAATGGGCTCCAGCAGATGAAGCAGTATTCATCTTGTGGAGGAGATACATCGGTCGTTGTGACGAAGTCATCGGACCTGATACTATCGAGAGCGGCGCGGAGCGATAGCATTGGGAAGCTTGGTTGAAGGGTTGAAAAATCGCAGTGCACACTGCAAGAGGAGCCGGTTATCCGAGAGTTGGGAGGCTTCCCATGAAGGGAGATAGCGGTAGATATGGTTATGATATTGTGAAACTTTGGATTGGAAATTAGGGACGTTTATGATAGACTGGCGGTGTGATTCTCCGATGTATGCATTGTGGAAACAAGCATGGTGAAGGGGTCTTTGATTCGTCCGCCCGAGGCAACCTCCCGTATGCAGACGAGACGCGAGACAAACGCTCACAAAAAATGAGACCTAAGCTTAGAGAGGGGGGAAAATATCCAGAACTATTTGTTCAGTATGACTCATGTTCATACGTTTACCGAGTAAAACAAGAGACTCCGGTCAATGAGCTCTACCTCTCACTCTCCCTAAACCTTCTTGGAAACCGCGAGGCAGAAAAGACCGATCAAAACCAATGAAGAGGCCGCAATATTGAGAAGTAGAATAAAACTCCATGTATGCAACAAGAACAGATCCGTAAGTCCCTGATCAAAATGATGGCTATCATAGCATAGAAAGACTTCATTGGGAGAAGAACAGAAATGCGAAGGATGTGGTCGACCCAAAGTAGACAGGCTTCGCTTGCAGTAATCCTTCCGTCTTGCAAGTGACCACGGCAAGCTAAAGAATTCCGACGACCGTCAAGAAGTATCATGGAATCTAGACCATTTCGTTTCGCAAATCCTCGACGTAATACTGTGAAAACTGTACTCATTTAATCGAGTGAGCGGTTTCTTCGATAGGTGGACTCGGCATATTGGGCAAAGGTCGTTGCCGCTGCGACATTACTTGTCGAAACACACTCTCCCGATGAGATGATTGCAAGGAAGGAGGCCGATTGGCTGACAAGGAACCTTGTTTGGGTTTTCTGGATGATTTGCCCCAAAACTCTCCCAACAGTAGCTGCACTTCTGACTCTCAAGAGGTGGAGGAACATTCGTGTTGATGTCGAAATCAGCAGCTGAGAAGATGTCGAGCGCGGTCCGGAGCGATTTCATGCGTGTTGATTGGCTTTCACGAGATAGTTGCGATAAGAAGGCAGACTTGAGAAATAGCGGAGAAGAAGTCGATGACCAGGAAGAATAGCAAAGACTGAAGCGAGATATTCCGAAGTGGATTTATCGGTGTTGGAATCCGCTTTCAGTAGGTTAAGATAGATGGTGAGGGTAGCGGCGGGCGTTACTCATCCCAACCGTCGCAAGCAGTCACAAGCAGTCACTACAACGGGAACTGCCTTGATGATTCCACGTACAAAGAGCTTTACTCGAGGTACCCAATTGTTGGCTGTGACTGCGCCCTATCCTAGACCTTCGTAGATATAGCAGCGATACCGAAGCGATGGGCCACACCGTGGCGGCGAATAACCAGTGCTGCCGCATAATTGCAGGACTTCTGAGGTGCTGTCTTGGAAGAGTCGGTCTCATCCAGCGTCTCAGCATGAGAAACTCCTTTTAGCCGTCGACAGGCCATTGGTAGCTTTCCTGGCTCATGAAATTTGAAAGAGGAAACGAAAGTCGTGGCTAGATGTTGGCCCATCTTCTGTCAGGATAGCGAAGTCTGGAGTTGAGAGGTAGATTCTTCCCTCCTGTTCTAGGGACTTCGCCGATTTCTTGTCTCTACTTCGGATATTTGGAAGTGTGCAATATAAGACTCAACTCGAAGACGCTTCTGATCATAGTCATCGCACGCTCCACGAAGGCCGAAACCTACTGTGATCCTTCTCTATTGGTTCCTTCACGACATTCCGGACAAATATCGTGGTGGAGAATGCTTTTCTTGGCTATTCTTAGCAAATGGGTATGCCACTCATCTTCAACTTCAGCGTCCTGAATGATGATAGAGAACTCTTAACGTATTCTGTCGTCCCATTGCGATGGAGAGATTTGAGTGACTGAGCGAATCGCCATTCGCAAAGTCAGAGCCGCCATCTAGCCATGACCAGCTCGGGGACTGAGGAAACCTTTCTGGCTCACGCGTTGTCCCGTGTGCGGCAGACTAAGACAAGCCATCAACAAACCATTCACTTGGTATAACCCAGACAAAGGGTGTCTTCGTGAGCTGCGAGGTGGGTTCCATTCAGCCAGAAAGCGCATCTAAGATGTCCGAGTCCCGAGAGAGATCCCGCTCGGTATATTTCTCGATAATTCTCGCGTAGTCAAAGAATATCCGTCGCCGATTCGAGGGATCGATACGGGAAGCAATTGTCGCGCATAGAGCCAAAGAATCTACAGGAGCTGCATGAGCAACATTTGATTCCACATGCAAGCTTCTTAACGATTCTGCATCGAAAACTTTGTTGCATACGAAAATGGGGACCGCTCCACCGAATATGATGCACCGTTTGAGAGTAGGCCTTCCTGGACAGTCCACGTCTTGTAGACCACGCGCAATATGAAACCTGCTCCCGGAGAAGTGGCAACCCCGTGATCATATCAAAGCCGGCAACTTTTTCTCGTATTTAATTTGGACGCCCTTCTTGGGATTGGTGACTTCCGTTTATCCCGGGGAGGCCCGCTTCAGAATCAGTGCCAGTAACAGCGATAAGAGTAACCACAGCATTGCCATAAGTGTAGCCCACGTTACGGAGCTGAAGCGCCTTCTCTTCTGAAGGGCGCTGGTCGATGCAGAATAGGTCAACCCATAGGTAGCCAATACCCAGTGAACAGCACGTTGATATGGCATCCTCAATCGTTCTCGGTAGGATTTGTGGAAGTGACGACTCTGATTCTGGACCGTCGTTATTGTAGGAACCCTCTTTCTGCCGGGATAGATAGGAGTCCTGGGAAAGGCCCTATCGATAGCTCAAAGCTGCGTATCTGGCGTGTTTCATGTCAACGTTTAATACCACCCGATTGCGAACATCAATAACGCGAAAGGAACGTGTATATGAATATAAATCATCAATCAAAGCGTCCGAAAAGTCCCCACAGCCTCTCCAAGGTCTCTCTCGCAGTTCGCCATGCAATTTTGGAGGAAATCAAAATTTATTTTCGGATAGCTTGCTGGCCACCCATCGAGCAATGTTCTTCGTGTATGATCGTGGCTTCCAGACACAAGTTTTATGACCATGGAATGGAAGTGAGGTGACAGACTTGAAACGGAAGATCGTAATCGTATCGCCAAAGTCGTTGCGGAAGTCGTCAGGGTCGAGGAAGTATCCTCATCACCATCGTCCTTGATGCACAACGCTTCCACGGAGTCGGCGCGTTGGGCTTTCAGGAAACATCCTAATTTGTCTTCCAAGAGTACTGAGCGCCACTCCGTGTCAATATAAAGAGGATCAATACCAAAAGATAACAGGCGGCAGAAGCTACAGCTCTCCGATTCTGTTATCATCGTGTCGAATGTGCCGAGCCGTTTTCTTATGCATGGACAGCCTCTGGGGCCAAAGAATAGCTTATCGAAGTCGAGCTTCGAGCAGTCGGAGCATAGCTCGTTCGGCTTCGACAATGGAGACATTCCGACAATTCGCGAGGAAGGTAGGTGAAGTGCTTGCAGGAAGGGTGTCAGAGAAGTGGCAACGAAAAGGCCTCAGCCTTGTTGCATGCTGGGGGCAAAATGACTAGAGAACGAATCGAGGAGTGCAACTTCCGGGATATTCAAGGCGCCCAGTATATGGGACATTGGAAGAGATCGGAGAAACGACAAGTTTCGGTGGAGAGGCAAGGAGGAAAGAATGGCGAGAACTCCTTGAGGTTGGAGTCTAATGCGGACAGAAAACATGAAATTGTTGCCTAATGGACACCCAGAGATTTACGAATGGTCAATGGCTACGCAACCGAAAGGTATAATGAGAGGGATGATTCCACCTTAGCAACAACACAAGGCGCATGGATTCGTTACTATGGGCTGGCAATAACCCCGCACCAACACTCCTTGCAGGGCGTCTGTAGCGGTTGAAGCTCAGCATAATGCTAGAAGAGTATCTACACCTCCAAGTTGCTGTCGGTATAGCCTTCTCATATTGAGTATAGTGGAAAAGGAAGCCGGAGTATAATGAACTACGATACTTAAACTGGCTCCGTCTCATCTATCAGCCTAGCTTGAGTAAGGGGTCCAGGTGTGGGAAAACATACCATTTCAATACTCAATAGATGTTGAAGGATGAAAAGAAGAAGGAAGTTCAACGGAATAATCATTTGTGAACATTTACTGCCTCCCTAAAACGCCCTTGGTATACCCGTACAAGCCCATCATCCCGTTATCCTGCAACAGAGCCATGAAGCTGAAACGCTCCCTATCCATGAAGCAACGACATGAGATAGAAAGTAATGAAAACCGCAGCCACCCATTGCTCATACCGTGAAATCCCGCATCATTCAAAATCGAAATAATTCACATAAGAAAGCAACCTCATCCTTATCGTATCAATACCCACCATTCCACTAAATTAACTGACCACCGTCTTCTGACTCTTCTCCACAAACTCCAATGCTTCCTCCCTCGGCACAACATCAATACTACTCGTCTTATTCGAGAAAGCAACTCCATAGCACTTCTCCGCAACGAGCACCATCTCTGGCCTGAACGTCGTGCAAATGAACTGACCGCCAGGTCTGTCGCCTTCACCCGCACTCAACCTCTGCAACATATCGGCAACTGCAGTACGGTACTGCGCGTCGAGATTCGCGTCAATCTCATCAAAGAGGTAGAAGGGCGCTGGATCGCATTGCTGGATGGCGAAGACGAGAGCGAGGGCACAGAGGGATTTTTGGCCGCCGGAGAGTTGCTGGATGCGTTGTTGTTCGTCGTGTTTGGAGTTGAAGGAGACGGAGATGCCGACACCGGTGTAGCTCTCCACTGCAGAATGCTTGTTTCTGCCTCGGGGTCCGTGGCCATTTGTCGTAGTGCCATTGACGCCATCTTCATCTTCTTCATCGTCGTCGATCTCGCCTCGTGCGGCACGGATCTGTGCGTCTGATTTGCGTTGGATGACGAGCCGGCCTTTGCCGGCTGGGACGAGCTTCTCGAAGACATTGGCGAATTCTCGAGATACTTGCTTAAAGGTGCGTTCGATAGCTTCGTCTTTTCGTGTATCGAGGACCTGGATGAGGTCTTCGATGGACTTTTGAGAAGAGTCGAGTTCGGAGCGGCGTTTTGTGAGAGTCTCGCGCTGTTTGGTGAAGTTGGCATACTGTTCGTAGGCCTTCTTGTTGACGTGAGAGTACTTTTTGAGAGATTCATTGACTTTGCGGAGTTTGGCGGAGGCCTGTGGTAGAATGTATTAGTAGATGGAATAAAGTATGTTGCTGTAGATGAATGAAAGCGTCACGAGAAGAGGGGAAACATACCTTGTCCGCATCAATTCTTTGATACTTTTCAAAAGCCTCCTCCGGCAGCGCTCCGAGATCGCGAATGTGCTTTGCGGCCTCCGCCGCTTTGGCCGCATACTCATTCTTATCCCGCATACTCCTCTCCATGCGCTTCTGATGCTTCTCAATGGCCACTGCAATCTGAATATTGGTCTGCTGTTTCTCATTCTTAGCATTCTCGAGCTCAGCGAGCTGGCTGTTCGCCTGCTCGATCTGCGTATCAGCTTCTTGGAGCTTCTGATCGTAGCCGGCGAGAGTCTGATCGATGCGTTTAAGGGAACGTTGGCATTCCTTTAGGCGGGTGGATGTGGATGAACTGCCACTGGTACCGTTTTCCTGGGCACTGAGTTGGTCCAGCATGGGTTGAAGGTTCTCTCGGAGCTCGACTTCCAACTCGGCCTTTCGACTCTCGAGCTCGGAACGTTCCGCGCTGAGGTTGGAGTACTGGCGACGTAAGTCTTGAACCGAAGAATTGAGAGTCTCGAGTTGGCGCTCCTCGTCCCTTGAAAGAGCCTTCTTGAAGTCCGAGTTCAGCTCGGTCTCATATGCCGTCTGCTGTTCACTCAGATCAGAAATAGCTGCCTCGATGTTATTCGCCGACCGCTGTTTGGCGTCCAAAGCCTCCCTCTTATTCTGCAAATCACCCTGCTTGCTTCTCAACTCTTGGCGCATCGGACCATATCCGCCCTCAAGCCGATTCTTCTGAGCTTCAAGCTTGTGAATGTCGCCGTTGGCTGCAGTGATCTGCTGTTCGAGCTGTTCAAGTTTGCGCTTAGTGCCTATACTTCGCTCTTTTTGCGCCTCAACTTCTTGCCGCCATTTGATGACGCTCCGAACGGCATCAATTCGAGAGTTCTGAGGGTTGAACCAACCACCAGTCAACACACCCTTTTTGTCTGCTTGGTCCCCTTCAGGTGTGATGGCGCGAACACCATGACTACGAGCGTATTGAGAAGAGACCTGAAGGTTGGGACAGATAATCGTCTTCCCGAAGACATGCTGAAAAGCTTTCTCGTACGTAGGATCATATTCCAGTTTCTTTATCATTGGGATGGCGTCGCTGGCGTTGGGGATATTGACGGCTTTATTCTTGACGCGGTTGAGAGGTAAACATGTCACACGTCCTGCTTTCTCCTTCGTGAGAAGTTGTACAACTCGAGACGCAGTATCATCGTTATCCACGACTACGTGAAACAAACTGTTCCCAGCTGTGACCTCAACAGCAGTTTGGTAGCGTTCGGGGCACGTGAAGAGCTCGGCTAAGTATCCATACACGCCGTCGAGGTTGTGATCACGCTTGAGGCGCCGTACGGCAGCTAAAGCTTGACTAGTCTGATGATCCATCATATGCGACAGTGCTCGCTCCGCTCGGTGCAATTCTTCTGAGGCATTCGCTTGGTGAGAGTCCAGCTTCGCTTCTTCTCGCCAAAGATCCCTCCTCTGATCATCCAGAGTGCCCCTCATATCTTTGGCTTTCTGAATCTGGGCCGCAAGGTTCATAGTGTTGTCACCTTGATGGTCGATGCTGGAGCGAAGTTCTGTGATTTCACTTTCTAACTTCTCAATGTCGGTCCGCAGCTGCGTGATCTCCTCGTTTGTGTCCATCGCAACGGCTTTTCGCCTGGCTAGATCCATATTGACATTGTCAATTTCCTTTCGCAGCCAGTCATCGCGCTGTCGCTTGTTGGTGAAATGCGCAGTGCGTCCTTGCTTATCATAGAGACGTTTTCGGTGTCCCTCTGCATCGACTAGCTGCGACTTGACTTGCACTTCCTCCTCTTTCTTGGCATTATATTCCGGCAAGAGAGTACTCAGTTCCTGCTCGCGCAGCTGGATCTGCTCTTGAACTTGCCTTAATTGATTGTCGTGGCGTGCCTTGGCCTTTGCCGAGGCCGACTGTCCGGCGGTCAATTCGTTCATCTCCAGGTCAATCGCCGCTCGGTTCTTAGCAGCGTCTCTCCGCTCATCCTCAAGCTGAACCCTCTCATTCTTCAAAAGATTGACCTGCTGCCTCGTCTGGATGATCTGAGTATCAATTTGAGCCATTTCCTTTTCAATCTGGACGAAGCGGTCTCGCTGGTCCTCAGTCTCATCAACTCCGGTTTGCCGAAGCTCGTCAAGCTGATCAAGTTTGTTCTGGTAAATGAGCTGTTCGCGATGGTTGATGGCATAGAGCAGACAACGTCTTTCGCGGTCCTTCTCTTGATATGCGCGAAGCTCTTCCTTTTCCTCCTCGAGATCTGATAAACGCTCATGGATGTAAGTGAGCAGATCATCAATCTTTGACCGCTTATTCTCGGTATCGATCATGATCTTCAGACTCTCCGATCTCCTAGCCTCATACACTTGTGTTCCAGCGACTTCTTTCAGCAAATTGAGGCGTTCTGGGTCCTTCATATTGGTAAGAGCCGTGACCCGACCCTGAGGGACAATGTAGTACGGATTCGATCTCGAGAACCCCGCAGACTCGAGAAGGTTCATGACATCCGTTTTCGTTGCGTTCTTCCGGTCAAGAGAGTATTCGTCCTTCTTCAGTCCAATTGTACGTCGCAACACCAGCTCAGGCTTGCCGGTGGGGAATCGGTCGTCGCTATTGTCGAAAGTGATCTCGACGTAGGCGGACATGACTGCGGAACCCGAACCTTCCTATGAATTGTTAGGAAGCGCATACTCCATGCTAACAAGATTTGTTCCATACGTGAAGTAAAGCCTGTCGTTCTTCGCGACCCATCTGTGTGTATGCATCGCTAAGGACGAACCGAATAGCGGCAAAGAAGTTACTCTTGCCTGAACCATTGCGACCCACGATCACATTGTGCTTTGGAGAGAAGGGTTCGATTTGAGTTTGCTCCTTATAACTGAGAGTCTGTGTTAGCTTGGCGCATCACGAATATCTTGAGGATTACTTACCTCTTGAATCCCTGAATGGTAATTTGTTTGATATACATGTTAGTTGTGGCTAGAGCAGGTGGTTATGGTGGTGGATGTAGTGGGTATAAAATCAAGCAACGATGTCGCTGTTCAGCCCTTATCAAGGATGTGGGATGGGATTCATCGGAGCATGCTTGAGTTGGTGAATAGTCTCTCGAGTCTTCGAGTCTTCGAAGGTGAATCGCGATCTGACGCGGGTCGCGTCCGCCAGGCGCTAAGAGGTCTCGGAGCGGAACAACTCTGTTCCGGGAAACATTCACCCCTCATCTCAGCATTTTCAAAGCGAACCATTTTCTTATATTTATATTTTCAAAACCTCATTTCCTATCTATCTAAACCCAGAAGTTTATATAGCCTTAATCTCCACAAGCTCTCAAGGTAGCGGGAGCACTTGTGTCCGTTTCCCACAGCCTAACCCAATTCTGTTTGCCTTGAGCACCTAACCATGTATACGTTTCACAATATCGGCAGATACTATTACTTTGAACTTGAATTTTTTTTTTTGGTCTCTATGTATAGATAGCTATTTAAGCTATTCATGCGCTTCTTGGCGCTATTTATTGTGAATCATTTTCATTACCACCCAAAAGTAGACTAAGTATACAAATTTGAAGTAAACCACCCTCTATTCAGCTGATCCACCAATCAATATGCCAATAGTTTATAACCCCGCAGCAACAAGACCAGCAACAGCGCCAAGCAACAGGACAGGAACACCGCCACGGCTTGCCGCACCCGTGAACTGTGGAATGCCAGTGCTCAGGGTAGCCGTGGCGTTGCTACCGACTGCGGGAACCGAGGGCGCAGGCGCGGTTTCCGTTAGCAGACCTCCTGTTTCGGTGGAGATTGGCAAAGGGGCAGAGACTACCACTGAGATGGAGACGCTGCCATCTGTGATTGTGCCGGATGGGACTGGAGGAGTTGCTGCAGGAATAGATGCCGGCGCAGAGCTCGGTGGTGGTACTGGGACGACGATGGTGGATAGCGACGAAGGGGCGCCGCCTTCTCCAGCTGTTACAGTTACCGTAGCCACGCCGCACCCACAGGGGGTTTCTGCGCCTCCTGTTGTGGTTTGGGGGACCGATGGGATTGTGCCGTTGGCGTAAGGGCCCGATGCGGTGGCATAGATACCGGATGCAGTGGCAAAACCACCGGATGGTATCTGAGTAGATGCGGTTGGCACGTTGATGAGGCTTCCGAGGCCTGCAGAAGCAGCTCCTGTTGCAGAGGCGGCGCCAGTAGCCGTAGCAATGAGGGTATTGTTGGCGTTACCGGCTGCGTTTCCAGCCCCGATGACCTTGATACTCTGGTAAGAACCACTCATGTCTGTCCATTGGTACTCTGTTCCCGGGGAGTAGTTGATGATCTTAACAGACTGAACGGACATTGTGAATGGACACTTCGAATAATCTGTCTTGCCACCAGCCCATTCGATGGTTCCAGGGGAGTTGTCCTGGTCACCGCCGGCCCAGATACCAATGCGGAGATTCATGGGGGTCTGAGGATAGTTCTTGCCGCCAACAGCATCGGCATAGTGAAGGGTGCGCTGAGGAACGCCATCGATGAGCCAGACGAGCGACTCGGCGGTCCAGTTCAGAGCATAGGTATGGACGGTTTGTTGTGGGGTAGCGACATTGGCTGGTATCATACGGTCATAGGTGGTCGTGTTACCCTTGCCGAAGTAGTTGGTCTGGACGTTGGTCGTAGTGGTGCCGATGAACTCCCAATCGACCTCATCAAGATCGTCAGACTCGAGCACGATGGACGAAATGATACCTTGACCGGTGGCGGCCTTGACCTTGACCTCTGCATAGCCGAATTGAAAATAGCCGTTGGTCTGGATTGTTGGCGCTTCGCCGCGTTTGTTGATCGTAAACAGGGCGCCATCGGAGCCGTACGTCAGAGATCCAGCAGTGGTCGTCCATCCCTTCAGGGCAGCAGCTCCTTGAGTGAAATCTGTCTCAAACGGAGTTGAGATTGCTGGGTTGTTAGGGCAGGTTTTCTTGGTTGGGTCACAGCTGGTGAACGTCTGAGCGGCGCAGAGGCCCGCAAAGAGCGAAACGAGGGTAGAGACACGCATCATGGAGAGTCGTTTGTGGCAAGGGAATGAGATGTAGATGAGGTTTGCTGTAAAGATGGCGAGCTCAGGGGGATGGATAGACGAAGGAGCGTGTTCTTGCCGATAGAGAGGGGTGAGTCTTCACAGAAGAATCGTTTGTGTCGAGGGCAAGAAAAGTTGCTCGGGTCAGGGGATATAGATTCGCCGACGCAGAGGTGAAGAAGTGGTCAAAGGTGCGTCGTCAACGGGCACAAAGCTTGTCTTGTGTTTCGACAGATTCGGTCTTGGCAACGAGTTCAGTGAATGAAATGCTCGGAATCAACCAGCTATGCACAATGCAGCTATTCTTTCAAGATGCACAAAGAAGAGAAGGCTGAGTATGTTGGGATCGTCCCGCGTCAAAGAAAGTAGAGGGCTGAACTTCAACAAAGCATTGAGGTGTTGTTGGATAAAGAGTGCCAACAAAAAATATAAAGAAAGTGAACGTGAGGTTGGAAACGCACGTCAGCGGGGAGCCATGCACTTCTATAAAGGAATCCATCTACACGAAGCCGCCTATGACAATCTCCGGGCCATAGAATGTCTTCCGTAAGTTGATCAGCACGGGAAGCCCGGTCATCATTCTGGCCTCCTGTTTTAATTTGGTGAGTTGCTTACGGCGTGTGTGGATTCGCTCCTTGCCCTCCTTTGTTTCATGAAACATCTAGCATGTTTGAGGGTGACGTCTGGCTGAACGCCCGCCCATGCTCAGCGGGCACGTCCGCCAATCCGGGTTGCAGGGTCCCTGATGACGGGCGTCTTGTCCAGCACCGGGGCGTCTCTAGCGGCGGCTCTGGCCTGAATCAACAGCCACAATTGGCGGCGCTGACAGCCCCACCCGACCCATCATCTGAGCGCTCTCCTGAATGCTGGCATCGCCAGGGGCATGTTATGCGCTCTATCGATAGCCTATCGACAAAGGCAGGTCGCATGGGATATGGCTGTGCACGTTGCAGTGCCACTTTGTATCGTGTGCCATAGGGTAGTGATGTTACATTCTGGTGTTTGGAGACGGGAGCTTTGAAAGAAAGCGCTTTCGCTTTCGCCTTTCCTCCGTGGCTTCTTTGTTGACAGCTCATCAAAGAGCACAATAACGGATCTTTGTTTGCCCTGTACTCCGTAGTTGTCTCCCAATCCACCACGCAAATGAGGATGTGCAAAGTGATGCAATCGATCAGCAAGGGTTTCTGTTCTTGCACTCCAACGAGGACTCCTGAAAGACCCTCTTCACGTGAAAATACCTCAGGAGGCACTCCGCTGGAGCAAAGTCTGGTTCAGAGGCTTGTGTAATCTTCTCCCGAGCCCTCTCAGCCCGCTCGGAGCTTCCGAAGTCGACGCTCCTGAATAATGGAGTGGCGTTGAGGCTCAACATGGGCGTTGGCTTGGCGCGGTGCTTCGGTCGCAGCTTCCATCTCCCCCCATTCAACACCATACCTTCTGGTAACGACCATGTTTTCAACATTCAGCCAGCGACATCCACAAAGCCTACAACACATCCGCGAAGGCCCTTCGAATGGACGTACACAATGGGAGATCGTCGGGCTGAGCCAGCCAGCTCAAGTGTGAGGCATTAGCCCATGAAGGGCGCACAATGTCGACAAAACCCTCCTCGTTGCAATCTTCTCTCCTCCTCTCTCCCAACGTCGAGTGCCAGAGCGAGGAAGACTGTTAGATGTGCTGCATACTTGCCTGATCTTCTGCAAATCTGCATCGAGAAGGAGGCTGTTGCGATGCCCGCACTGGGTTGCACGTTGCTCTGCCAGGCCGAGAAGCTCTCCTCTGCGCGATCGGCTTCGACCAACAACACGACCGCCTGCATTCCCTTCTACACCTCCTTACGACCCCGATGCGATGCATTACGATCGAAGACCTCGAAGCAACAATGATATAGCCTGTGAGGATGAGGCCCAATCACACGTCACTCTGGCTTGGCCGCCTTCTGATGACAACGACCGGTCGGAGCCAATAACCCACGAACAATCTCGGACGATACCAGCAGCATGCTATGTTTGATGTGGGAAAGAGGTTTTCATCAAACTCCTTTCCAAAGCAAATCAGCGGAGGTGGCTAAGCTGCAGGGCGCGCCGCGCGTGTTCCCGGGGTCCATAATCATACACAATACCCCTTGGTAGACAGGGCGAGTTTGGAGAGCTGAGGCCCTTCATAGCCTAAGGATTAACTCATCTCAATCTCCAAGCTATCGCCTATCCACGAGTTCTTGCAAACTTGAAAAACTTTGGGTGGCTGTTTTGGAGGAGGCGACATTTCGGAACAGCTTGTGTGTCGATCATGATACGAAGATTTGTCCATCATGGTATGCAACTCACCGTCTTCGCTGCGTATACGAACATCGTGCCTTCTGGAGGTTCATTCACGTGCTCTTGCTGCACACTTCGGTGCTCATGGCATAGGCATCCGTACCGAACGAGCAACGACACATCATGGGATGTCCCGCAATTCCAATAATATTGAAATGCCAAGGGCGCTGATCCATCTTCTGCGAGCCCTATCAGCATTCAGGAGCGATATTCTGGTTCACCATTCCGGACTGGTGCACTTGCGGTATGGCGTTCTCCGAGATCTTGCTCCGGAAAGCAGTACGCCGACTCATCCGTACTTTGGCAGCAATCTTCCCTCTTTTCCTTCTCTTCATTGAAGTGCTGCCTCGAGCATACTGCATGTCATTGGTCGTCCAGCTGCTAAGGGAGTACGTCTCATCTATCCAGCCATGTCGGGCGCCAAATGTTTACAGTACTGCGAGATCCAGGGAACTCAATACGAACGGACCGAGCGTACTGATCGTTCTCTTTGGCGACAAGTTGCTTCCAAACATGCCAATCAATCAATTCGATTTCCCATCATGCTGCGTCGCATCTCCTCGTACCAGTCCTTTTCTTAGCCGTGCGGTCTTTTTCTCTGTCATGTCTCCTGTCAATCTCGATATGCTTTCCTAGTTCCAAGCTCTCTTTATACATATGTTAGGGCTTGCCGTATTTCCCTTGCTCTTTCTTGAATCCCAAAGCTTTCTCGATTTTCTCTCATGATATTTCCTAAAGTCTTATTTTCCAACGTCAGTTATCATATATCAAGATAGCACGCATAGTGCTCTGCCGGTGTTATGGTTTACGCAGGCCTCCATGCCCCGGGAAAGCATCAGCGACGCCCCTGCAAAACGGACAAGTGTACTTCCCCCAGGAAATGATTAGACAATGCCGTTTGCTTGGTCGATGCGTTGGTTCCATTGGCACAACCTCCTGGAGCCGCTTCAGTCAGTCGCGAAAGTCTTTCGAGAACCTCAGCTGCATGGTCACTTGGGATTGTTCAAGACATTCCCCGCTGATATGGCAGTCTCCATATGCATAGCCCCCCTTTCAACTTGCGTTACAGATCTCTAGGTCACCATAGAGCAAGTGTCATGGCCTGGCCTTCGTGGTTATATCCCAAATCGTCCTTCTTCATTGCGATATCTCCATCCGCCCGGCGAGGTATTGAAACCCAAACATTGGAAGTGATTGCCAGCTGGGAATCTTTCCACATGACTTATACAAGGCATGACGATACCATGCGCGACAAGTTTGGATGCAGAGGGTCAGTGAGCAGCTCGCGCCAACCTCAGAATCGTGGGACGTTCGAAGGAATCCGACTCGAATCCGGTGAGCCAATTGAGGTGGGACTGTTCAAATCCGAGCCAGTTCGACTTTCCTGAGGCAGTGTCAATCAGTACACGGGTCTAAATCGTTGATGCCGTCATGCCTCCAGTGATTTACTTGCTCAAGAAGACTTGCTAGTAAATGCGGGTTGCTCGTGGATTAAAGACGTCGCCGGAGAGTCTCATCATTTCTGGCGTGGATGCCCAAGACATGGTACCGCTGCTCCGCTTGTATAATCGCAAGGTCCGCATCATGCTGTCTCGAGGAAATTCAATCGTTGCGCGGATAAAGACTGGTGTTCGAGGCGGTACCCAAGCTCCGCATTAGAGCGGCGCCACCTTCCTCCGAAATAGGATACCGTAGAGATCCACTAGGTGTTGTCGCACCCGATGCAACCGCAGAGGTTTCGAGCATTATTGTTGAAAGGGTGGAACTATCTGCTGTTCCCTTGTCGTGGGGTTGACCTGGCGTCGGAGAGGGTGCTTGCTGTACTTGCTGTGTGCGAACGGCTGCGGGCAGACCTCCTCAGCCCATTCCAACCTCAAAGCCTCTAGGACAAGTAGTAAAGGCCCGACAACTCGAGTAAAAAAGAAGGGAGCAAATATGAGTGCATGCTCCTGCGGCATCTCAGGATTGTGGTGTGTGGAAGCAGTTGACGCCAAGTCGTTGGCTGGCTGGGGCATATCACCACGAACACCATCACACACAAACAGGCCGCCAAGACCTCAAAGGGGCTTCATTTTCCTAACTGTAGACTTTTTATATTGCACTTGCCATTGTAAAAAGGTTTGAGCTCCTCAGAATCCCCTCAGGGATTTTCTGAGTTGTTTCCACTATGTCCACGGTCAAAATAAATGCAAATATCCGGACTCGAACTCGCGCAGCTCGCTTAAAAATAACACCTATATAATTAATATTATTTTGCGATTTCCTCAGCCTTCGGGCTCTCAAGGTACGTCTCTCCATTTCTTACGCCCCTACCCCTATCTGCGTAGCACCAATATGGTACGAACTCTTAACACGAGTTGTCCTTCCTATCGATTCTCAGATAGGTTCGTTTTTTTTATATTTTTAATTTTTGGGAGTCTAGAATTAAGCTGATATCTTTCAATTCTACTGGCTGCACGTCACGTGACACGTTTTGTTTTGTTCCACACTTAGAGGGTTGAGGGGCTTCATTTTAAAGAAATCGGGCTATTATTCAGCTGTTTCAGCAAGCTATCTAATCGCTAATCAAATTAACGAGAAAAGGAACGTCTGCTGCCACCATTAATCCCCTTTTAACTCTCTTCCCAAACCCGACCCCAGATACAGAAACAAAAGCTAGTTTTCAGATGTCACTCCCAGGCATACTAATCATTTCCCTAAGAATCCTACACTACTACGTCATCTCCGACTGTGGCCACTTGCTGCGAAGTCATTCTGGGCTCTGCGCTACCCTCAATCCCATGTTTGTCCCCCTCTCCAACATCCCCCTCCTCTTCATCCCTTTCCTCTTCGAGCTCCAGGCCTCGTTCCCTCGCTTCTCTCCCGTCAAACAGAGAGATGTACTGGTTTTCTATCTGCTGTGCCAAGCTTCCTGCCCTAATTCTTGCTCCTGAGTCTCTATTAAGGGCACAGAGTAGATAGTGGTTCAGCCGGTCACTGTACTTTGGGGTCGGCCTGAGCCTTCGTTGATCGTAGGGTTGATCTTTGACGCTGAGATTGATAGGATACACGAGTCTAGGCATCCTGGCTTCCATATGCCATGGAGGCCAGCGCTGGCTCATAATCTTGGACTCGTTAGCCACCCACCAAGCTGTTCCAATCATCAGTTGAGGATCCGAAATTGGCAGAAACGAATGACAGAGCTCATGAATGATGGCTCCTACTGCCCACACATCTCCAGCTGGCGTCGCCGCAGGGTGGTCCGGAGTTTGCTCTGGTGGCCAGAAGCTAGGTGTACCCCAACCGTGTGCCAAAAGATCGTTGGCTGGGTCATAGAAAGCTGACATACCAAAGTCTGCCAGCTTGACAAGAATGTCGCTCCCGGAGGCCAAGTCTGTATTCTGCGCGATTAGGACATTTTCAAGCTTGATATCGCGGTGTACGATCATGCACCAATCTTCCGGTCTCTGCCTCGATCCTCTCCCTTCATGCAGGAATGCCAAAGCGCCTGCCAGCTGTCCGAATATCCGCCACAAGCAAATCTCACTAAGTCTACCCCCGTTGATGTCGAGACATTGTGTCCAGTACTGAAACAAGTCCCCTCCACAGCAGTATTCTAAGAGGATAGCGTCTTGCCGCGGCCCAAAACAGCGAGGAAACCACCCATAGTATCCAACAATTGCCTCACACTCCGAAGTCTCCTGCAGTATATTGGCCTCGCGCGGGCGGAAGGCCGTGGCGCGGATGACTTTGGCGACCACCAACTGGCCGGTTCCGTTACGAGAAAACAACTCTGCTCTCCCTTCACCGCCTTTGGCGAGGTGTCGTACGTGGCTGTAGGAGGAGGGGAAGTCTGTTAAGGGAGGCATTGTATCGGAGGAACCGGAGGACGAGTAAGAGGATGGTGTGAGCTGGCTGGAAGGGGTTGTGTCGGGCTCGGGGTGCTGTATGGAGTCTGTGATGATGTCTGTGTCTTCGGATGATGATGTAAGGGAAGGTGAAGCGCGGAGGTGGGCGAACGAGTATCTCTCGCGCGACGTGAAAGTTTCTGGGAGGCTTGGTGGTGCCCGAGTGGGCAAAGAGGATGTTTGTCTAGGGTCCATGACAGTGAACGGGGATATGAGGAAAAGTGTAGCGGCGCGGTCGTGATTGGGTAGTTACGAGAGCAAAAGAAGGAAAGGCTACCCGGAGAAGAATTGTTGCGGTCAGAGGTGGTTAAGAAGAGCGGCCAAATCACTTTTGTTTTGGAGATTGTGAAGTTGGTACGTAGGTCACCCTTTCGTAACAATCAGCTTCGCAAACAACATCAACGCCAGAACAGTATGATTCAGCGAGTTTGAACTGGGCTTTGTATATGGGGTCAATTCACAGTTGCCACTTTGCGCGCGGGATCGATGAGCTTGGAGGGTCATATTCTCAAAGTTGGTTCTAGATCTTATCCAAAATCCTATTCTCTCTAAAAGGCAACCCTTGAGGATTCTCAATTTGCTTTTCTCCCTTATTCCCGGCTTCCTGTAGCTACGCAAAAGACGCCCATCTCATTCTAGACTGCCTGCTTATACTCATCTTTTACAGGCACTTCTTCAGACCCCGCTAAGAGACCTATCCTTTCGTCTACTAAATGACAACTCTCGAAGGTTCCAACCTCCACCTCTCCCTCGAGCCCAGCTTACCTGGACTGCGGAAAAGCCACTCACTTCCTTCCACGCTTCCTCCTCACCTTCGTTTAATCACAGCTTCTTCTCAAGACTAAAGTGAAGTGTATTCTCCAGCCTGCCAGAAGCATCTCCCAATGATCCGAATATTCCATATCTTCTCCGAATTCGAATCGCCTTAGCTCCTCAACCGCCGATGGGCACGTTCAGGCTAGACTCCATGGTCCCTTTCCTCGGCGCTTCGATCCCAAATTGAAAGGATGACTCTTTTCTCCGCCACCTTAATTACGCGCCGCGGATATTCCCAGAAGGCTTGGATAGGTAGACGGTCAACATTGTGGAGATACATTGGATGGAGGCGGGGGTTAAAGACATCGTGAAAGAGCACAGAAATATAGTGGCAGTAATTCTGAGAAAGCTGAGGATGGGTTAAGAAACAGGGCTTATACTAAGGATGATGTAGTGCAGGAACTGGGGAAAGCAGCAAGCTGATGCGTGGACATGCAGCTCACTGGAGATGGCTACGCTGTACGGTGTTGTTTTGAGCTTGGTACTGCAACTCAAATCCAGATCACTGCTTTGAGATTAATTGAAGCATCTAGGTTGCAGTGGGCTTGGTTCTTTGGCTGAAGCGTGTGAGGTCTAGTATTCTAGACTTCTCGGCACTCAACACCTGTCCTGAACCTTAGCTCTCTATGGGTTGGTGTCCTCTCCACGCTCTCATAGCCTATAGGCATCGACCTTGACCATCGTTTCGAAGTCTCTCCCCTGTAATCCGAGCTCCTCGATCGAGCCAAGTCTCCGTATTTGGCGCAGCATATGTCAAGCCTGAGCCTGACCTCTTCCGAAATTTAGCTGGTCCTTGAGCAACGCTTTGGCCTATTCCTTTTCTAACAAGTGATCAGGCCAGTCTGAAGTCCCTTTAGATCGGGCTACTATTCAAGCATCCCTAACTACTCTACGGATCAGTTCGTTCTTGGAGCGGCAATAAGAGACCTGGCTGATCCTTTCCCATATCGGACGACTCGTTATACTTGTCTAATACCTGTCCGAATTGGGCGATTATTTGGTGGAGTGTCAACTCTCGCCGAAAATGGTCATTTCTCATATGACGTCAATCTTTATAGAGATAGTGCTTTGCATATGAATGATAGAAATGGCAGCTTGATTAGGCAGATTTCACACACCACAACACATCTTCAATAGAGAATTACTGAATCCGCCCTTTCACTGCGTGCACCCCCTAAACAAGGGCCTAGGGGAAGGGGAAGTGGATGTAGTGAACCTGGGGGGGTGCACGCAGTGGAAGGGGGGGTAGATGCAGTGGAAGGGGGGGTGAGGGGTGGATATAGTAATCTTCATGCAGCATCATACCACGCTGTATTTCGTACGAACCCAACTTAACGGACAAGGCTGAACGAATTAGTCAAAGTGGGTTTCGACAAAGTGTCGATCTAGATCGGTCATCTAGCTATTCATCATCTCCAAATTGCGGATCTTTCTAATAAAGGCCCCACCTTTTCAGCTGAACCTCCTCGAGAATGTCAACCTGGGAAAACTGTAGCCTTGCCCAATTCTATTGACAGACTTCCCCAAATATGAATAAGAGCCAACGCAACTTTGAGGAGCAGTAATTGCTCATCAAGCGCAAGTCAAGAGACTTATCAGCACACAATCCAGCTTGGGTTGATTGCTATAATGCTGGGGACTTTGTGGATGACTGTGGATGAGACGATCGAGGCATACTTAGAATTAGCGCCGAAGATTTTCCCCGCAGAGGGTTTCATCGCTGGCAGCAAGGCTGGAAAGCTCTTCAAAGGAGTTCGCGGATCTGCACGATTCAGTGAAAAGGCGTTGGAAGACGAAGTCAGACGTTTGGTCAATAATAACACCTCTAAAGGTGGCGATGCTGTGTTTGACGGGATTTGTCCTGCGGCAGAGAGCTGCAGGGTGTAAGTGCTATATCATGTCCATTGTACGCGGCCTATCCCTTTTTAAGTGTCGTTTGTTCCACGCACAGAAGCGTCAATAAGTCAGTGCGTCTTCGAAGCTTTCCTAGTACATGGGAGCCAAGCACGCATTGCAAAGTCTAGCAGGCTGCACACGCAACATCTGCAGTTCCACTGTTCTTCGACCCGAGCGTATTTGGAATTCCTCCCGTATCGTATGGAGGTGGTGGTCTTCACGAGAATAATCCTATCCGAGTGCTTGTTGATGAGTCGAAAACGATATGGGCTCCAACGAGCATCAGACGGGCCGGATTCGTTTTAAGCATTGAACTGGCCGTCCGAAATTGAAGGCCGTCGGAGATGGCGGGTCTGAATTAATAAAAGCCTTGGTTGCTATTGTTACAGACACCGAGAAGACCGCGGAGGATTTTCAGAATGAAGTTGATGATATGACTGCTTTAGACAAACCACGTTATTTCCGGTTCAACGTCGATCAAGGTCTGGAAGAAATAGGGTTGGGGGAGTGGAAAAAGTTCGATAAACTTGCTGCTGCCACCGGTTTATATCTGAGAAATCCAAGGAAGGCTGTGCAAGACTGTGCTGATGTTATACTTAACCTCACTGGTATGTAGATTACTCACCATTTAGCGTTCGGTTGTGAAAATGGATACTTTACCATACCCAGTGAATGAATGAAAAGCCCACGCAAAGCAAACATCCTTACGATCTTCCCTCCAAAAACTGAACAATTTTTCCGAAGCACCGCAGAATTTCCAATAATCAAGGCAGCACTCATACCAAAGGACTACAGCCGTCCTGACAGCGTCTCGGGCTCGCTCGTCTAATCGATCAGGCCGTGGTTTGCACGGAACACCTCATTCTCCCACGACACAGAGTTTTCTTTCAAGAACGACATAAGGAGTGGACTGGAGCTGATGAACATGATGAGGAATATGTCTGCATAGCTGGTCCCGTGATCAGAGTCTCTCTTTCCGGCTTCTAGTAGTATGGCAATCCCTGTCGAGGTGCAAATAACGAAAACCGCGAAACCTGATATGAACGGATAGGTGGCCACTGCCTGGAGGAACTGGGTTGCGCGGCGCATCCGACTGGGCGAAGCAGACCGTAGATAGGCCTGAAGCCGGTTACGCGAAAGCCTGGGCCCGAGAAGCCAGAACAGAATAGCATAGCTTGCCAAAAAGCCCACCCAAGCACCGAGACATTTGAGGTACACTGAACCGGAGCCTTCAATTCCGAGCGAAAGGCTGGAGGCGACAACGATGGCGTTGACAACTGCTCCCCATACGAGCGTGCGCACTTGTCCGTGCATGGGGCCAGCAATGCTCCTGGGGATCGTGCTAGACACTTTTCCAAGCTCCTCTGCATCTGTACGAGTTAGTTGGTCCTCGAAATAGGTTGATAACTTACAATATTGCACCACGATAAGTTCTGGGTTGGAGTAATTTGCGAGGAAAACGGGAAGATCATGGATGTCCTGTCCAGCCTCCCAGGCCTGTATTGGTTCTACGCGGATGGCGTTGTCATAGTGGTCAATTCATAAGATGATTCGTTGACGATTGCAAGAGCGGCTCCGCTGAGGACGTCCTGGTGTTGCTGTGGACCGCTCTTAGTAGACTCAATCATGAAGCATAACCCGTCCGTTATTGAGCCGAGCTTCTCTTTCACCATGCCATCGTCAGGTTGCGTATCAACAGTCACCTTGTACAGTGTGGCAGGATCCGCTGAGTGTTTGAGAACAAATCTCGCTGGGGGTGTAGTTATCATATAGGAAGTGAATATCGATGCCGAGGATTCTGAATATCGCGCGTAGTGCGGGTTGTGCAGTCGAAGGGTTGAATCAATTGCCAGAAAGACTGGCCCATCTGGGATGCTTGAGCCTTTGATCTCCTCGGGGACCCGGTTGAGGAGCTTGAAATCATCGATACCTTCCCCGCCAGTGCCAAACTGAGACGAGGATGTCACTCCCGGCGCCGGAGGTGATAAGCAATGACGCTTTCCGATATTGTAAAGGAGTCCTACTGGAATATACTCGAGGCTTCCGATTATGGTTTCCAGATGCCGATCCGACTGAAGGACGTCTAGCACTCGGAAACCGAGGAGGTTGGCTAAAATTAGGGGCAAATCTCGTTCTTCCGACGTGTGACGCTGGATTAGCTTATTCCACAGACGCCGCACCATCGCGCCTTCCCATTCCTTCCGCGACCTATCGGCGTCTGGCCAGATTGAAAACTGATCCTCAGACCAGTACGACCGAAGGTGCTGTTCGATGTTTCTGTTCTGGTGTCCGCGATCTTCTCTACCCGGGGAATCACGTGGTTGCTTATACCAGCGGGAGACGAGGCGTTGGCGGATAGAAGGTTTAAACGGAAACAGTAGAAGATCCACATTAGTCCCTGTGGGGCGTCGGGCAGAATGCACTTCCTGCTGTGAAGGGTCAAAGATCCCGTCAGATAAAGCAAATACGACCGACTCCGGAAGACTCCCCTCTTGGAACGTCCATGCACGGGTCGTCCAACCGCAGAAACTAGCATAAGACATCAGTGTTCCTCGGTTTGTGCCAGAAGAAAGCCTCCGGAGTTCAGCATCCAGCACGAGCACGGGAGAGGCGTTGGCGTATATCAGGCTCATGTTATTGATCGCCATCTGCTTGACCATGTCGAGGTTTGAAGACTGTGACCCTGGCCGTACGGGTATGCAAAATGTGTCGAACCAGAGATAGTGAACCTTTCGTTGAGCGAGAATGACGTTGAGAGGATTGTGGCGATGTCGAAAGTGTATAGGTATTGCCTCAAGGATCGCCTGGAGATTACGAAGCTGGCACTCTGGAAGTGCATTCGCTTGCTTGTTCCCAAGTCCATCAGCCCAGACATGGGATATGGCAGTGAACGGCGTGAAGCTAGAGGGTTAGATTGGCTGGCACGTGAGGGGATAACACTCACCCATCCCAAGCATGCCACTTCATGCGCCAGCGTCCTTTGTCTTCGTGAATAGATACCAAAGGAATGTGTTCCTTTTAGATTATTGCACTTATTTCCTCATATGGCACACTGATCATGCGACACCTACAAGTCGGATCGGCATGGTTCGGGGCACCGCTGGTCCCGCTGCTCCACGCGGAGCACACTGCCGCGGTGCAAGACTCGTGAGTAATTCCCGGAGTCCTTCGGGGCAGTAGGGACAAGTAATGGGCGGTCTCGAAGTCAAGCGAGCGGCCAATGCGATTCCACTGGTGCCTGCACCAGCCATTTCTCAGCATTGTCTCCTCCAGAAGCACCGTAGACATTGGGTAAGCCAGAGTGCCCTCGATGATTGGGTGGCCCATGCTGCCACCTAGCGATTGGATCAAAACCTTGACGGAGAGGACTATGTGGGTGAGGCTCGGGCAGCCCAACGGCAGCACCGACTCGAGTGAGTTGATTAAATACGCCGCGCGCACGAGACAGTCGCTGCGCGTTAGCAGGTGCCGGCGTGCTGGCGAACAGCGAAGCTCCATTAACACGTCTGATCGAGGCTGTTCAGCGTCACCGCTTTCGAGGTCGCCAGTAGGCTCGTCATCAGCATGCCAGTCTCGACTTGCGCCTTTCGAGGCTGTAGAAAGTGAGCTTGGGTGCGACAGCCGGATGTGCGAGAGACTTACCCTTTAGGAGACTTCGCACGCGGTCCAAGTTGACGAACGCATCGCCGTTGCCGTCAATTGCGGCGAACCTGTTCAGATCCAGCTGCTTGCCGCACCACTCGCTCAACACGCCAAAATACAGCCATGACTGGATGAAATCCTCGAGGTCGGATACGGGACGCTGTAGGTCAATCACGCCGCGGTTGGAGAAACCCTGGCGGTGGGGGAAATCGACGAACAGGCAGGTGTTGTCGAGCAGCAGCGACGCACGAAACGGCAGCCGCAGTAGCTCAGCGTCGACGCAGGTAGAACCTTGGCACAGGCAGGTATCCCATAGCTGCTAGCCGTGAGACCTCACGTCGTGAAGATGGCCTGGCTCTTCTTATAATGCCCGATGTCTCCTCCGCAGTCACAGCCTTATGCATTGGCAGACCAAAAATAGGCATCCACGAGAAGGCACGGAGAAAGCTAATTATAATGTCGATGCCTTACAATATTTTCTTGTTGCAATAATAAGCGAAGGGAATACATTACTGAGGCATTATCCAAGAGCGCCTACACCGGTCGCGGTTCTCTCGCCGTCGATCGAGGGCCAGGAGAGGAAAGGCAGCCCGCAGCCACAGAAGCCACAGACTTTAGCGGAGGCTATGATTATATAAGGGAAAATTACATCCTAATTATCATACGGGTCGTCCCGCCCGCATCAGGAATCCTTGTTCTCTCTGATGACATGTACCAAGTGGCGTGGCGACGTATTTAAAATCTTCACGGAATACATCCCTCTCTTCGACAAACATCTTTATAAGTCGACGCTCATAACCTCTGCCTCCAAACATTCAGAACCTAATAGACACCTGGTACCTCCAAACGTGTAATGATCGCTGTTTCTGGTGTATCTCGGCTCTATTCTAGATAGCACGGCACCAGAACTCAACCCCAAAGTTCTGGAGCCAACATCGCGTATCTTCAACCTGCCTCCGAATTGCTACCGGACTTCAATAATCCTATTCTCCTCAACATGCGCCGGAGAGCCTGCGCCGCACTCACACGCAATTCTTCCAGGTAGCTCAGTGCCAGCATCCGTCTCTCACTGGCAAGCTCTCGGCGTTGGGTTCCAAAAGAGAATATACAGGTACGGTCCAGCGATAAAATCTTCCCGCCCTTGGTACCTACGGCATCATGTGCGTATTCCTAAACTAGAAAGCAAGGCTAGCGTGACTAGGATGAACCTGAAAGATTTCGAACTAGCGTGAACGGGTGTTTGGATGACTTAACTCCAAGAAAGCCGAGAGATATAAGAGGGAGGAGTCGATAGGATGCGGTTTATGGGTTATTAAGGAGTACTCGAAGAGAAATTGGCGACGTTTATTCTTTTTAAGGATGTTGTTTCGATTCTTCAACTTCGTCCTTGACTTCAGTTCTGATCACGCTCCCTCTTTGATTCGACTGAGTGCCTCAAATGCCAGTAGTACCATTGCCTCCAAAATGAAACTCAGTACCTACTCTGAGAAGCTACCCACGGCGATTGCTTTTCACAATCATGGCAATGGCGCGGACACTACAAAGCTCCTCGATATGTTTCTCTTTCAGCCGACCTCCTCGTCCCACGGAAGAGAAGAAATGTCGAGGGTTAGCGTTCAGTTTCCCTTCAACATTGCACCTCTCATCCGAAAACCACAAGCAAGCCCCATAGAATCAAGGCTGGCCCACCAACCCTCCATATCTTCCTCTAATGCTCGACCTCAAGCCCTCCCTAGACCGTCTAAACTCTACCCACGCCCACATAATTCCACTACCTTCAACCTTCCATTCCTCACCGCTTCTTACTATACAATCCACCTATCTCTAATCCCTTGCATAGTCCCGCCCGCCACATGGTAGTCGAGAACATCGATAGCTAGTACAAGCGTTTAAGCAGATCAGGAGGACTTCATTATGCCAAGCGGGCTTGAAAGGATATTCGGGAGGCGGGGATCGATGGACGCAGTTCAGAGTTTGATTGTGAATTTTGTCAGAGAGAGTGTATCGGGAAGTTATGTGGATGCGGTGGGTCTCGGGGCTCGTCGGAGGGGAGACTGTGACTTGCGAGGGGGGTTGACAGCTTCGGTGGAGGTCTCGAGTGTGTTGGGGACAGGACGGAGACGGCGTGGGATAAGATGGGGCTGGGAGATTGGGCATGGGGCTGGAGAGCAGAGGTAGCTGCAGGTTTCGTCGGTTTGTTGAGGGATTATTGTAACAGGGGGCGGTGGGATTAAGGCGAAGTGTACTGCATCTTGAAGCCTAGTATTCTCACTCCAAGGGGCATCACCCTACAAATATACAATATTCCCTTTTTTTAATTTGTTTAGCCATGCGTAGGAATTGTACTTGGTCGTCTGTCCTCCCGCCGCGCCCGGATCTGCTCTAAAGCAATGGTACTAATCCCCGTCATAGTTCCTTCTTTCCAATCTTCAAAAAAAGATATCGCTTGCTCTTGTTGCGTGATAGAGGGACTCTGCAACGCGACTAGATACAGCGGTAGCGCCATGCGCATGTAAGCGCAGCCAATCCGCTTTGCCTGAAGATACGCGGCACAATTGAGGATAGAAGCATAATGATCCGTGAAATCGAGAAACGTAGATTCAAAGCGGGGCGCCACGGCCGTCAGTAGAATCCGCGCAACGTCAAAGTAGGCGATTGAGAGAGCTGTGAAGCCGTCGCGGTAGATCGGAGCGCCGTTATCTTCTCGTCGCAGCAAAGGTCGGTCTTGCTTCTCGGCTTCGGTTTCGTATTCGTGCCATAAGGAGTCAATGTCGGCTCTGATGGAAGAGTAGCGCTGGAGATCGATTACTTGCTCGGGTGATGAAGAGGGTGTGGAATCCTTGTTGACGTAGATTTCAGCGAGCGCAGCGACGTGGGTCATCAAGCGTTGGAAGATGGGGATCTTGTTGGGGTTGTACGATAGAGTGTCGTCGAGGATTTTCTTGACGGCTATTGCTTGGCCTTTTTGGCTTGTTAGATACACGAATGCCTGATCGAGTCAGTACGCGAGGTAGAGGGAGAATAGGTGGAAAGCATACTAGTTGAGTTCTAATATGGAAGAAAATCTGGCAGAGGACGCCCTCATGGCATTGACCTGGGCCGGTTATCTCAATCATCCTTGCTGCACCTTGGATATGTTCTCTGTAAGCATTGGTGGTAGTGCTTGACATTACTTCGAATAGCGATCGTATGACTGATGTTGAGATCATATGTACCGTTGGTTCGGAGGACTTGGGATAGGTTTTGAGCAAGTGTGAATGCGCATGCAAGGCTTGTCCGTAGTACTTGAATGATTCTTTTAATAGAGATGGATTCGCTGTCTCTACGCCGCAAAAGGCTGCCGATGTAGCTTTGACAGCCAGGCTCAGCGCCGCATTTGTGCCATCGGTGGAGAAGTATGGCAGTTTATGCAGCCAAGTCAATCTATTACCCAGTCCTTGTCCCTCTCCAGTGGCTGTGAAGAAGGAGAGGAAATTCGCATAGAAGAAATCATTCATGACAGATGCGTGGGGCGGGGAAGATAGAATGCCTGTAGTCCATTTCTCGGGACGGGTTTTTGACTTCTTTGCACGGCTATTCGCAGCATTCGGGGTCATATCAATCATAAGAGGCCCTTGAATGGGGCCTGGACATTTCCGGTTGGTCCGAATACACATCTGACATTCTGGTAAGGTGGCGTCGCATTTGATTCGCTTTTGGCGACATATGGCACATGCCCTCGTTCGTGGAGGCATTGTATGTCAGAGAATTAGATGTGAGAGCAGTATTTAGAAGAAAAACACGAAGACTACTATGTGGAGAAGGAGGCAGACTTCAATTTCGAAGGTCTCAAGGATTGGCGCTAGATTTGTCAGCCTGGATGATTAAGCCATATCGTGTTCCCCATGTTTCCTCCTTCTCACACAGTACCTACTACGGTCGCCTGTTCAGATGATAATGAGATGTACTGAAGACAGAAGGCCTGTCAAAGACCCATATATTCAAAGGTTGATTATTGCCGTTGATGAGTGGTAAAAAGTAACGTTCAGCGTCTGTGTATGCGTCCAGCACGCGACCATGCAAGGCTCTCTGGATGTTGGTTTCAACTTCTTTGCGGGGTCTCCGCAGCAACTCGAGCAATCATGGATATGCCTGGGGAATTTGAAACTTGTTGCTGGACTTTGAATCCTGCGAATACGTCAAGTGCTCACCTGCACTGCTGATGGTGTGAGGCGTTTCGATGCTGAGGCATTGCGCTAACGTTGATTGGCCAAGTTCGGACGGTCCGATAAGGATTTGTTTGTTGGACGGCCTGATTTGCCTGGTTAGGAGATTGTGTGTCGCGCCAAAGCTTCGACTTTCAAGCCTTCCTTTAGCAGTCAATGTCTATGCGATACTGGCCTACTTCAAAAAGAATTACTGGACCGTTAAAACCCGACGGGAGATGACAGTAGTTGGACAAGATGAGGCTGAAAGGGTGCCGTAGATCTCCCGATTGGCACATGTTGGCAGCCGGAAGGAGTCTTGGCGTTTCGGGTTGGCGGCGAGCGGTGACGTCACGGATGGCCTTCTTGAAGCTCGCACCATGGCCGATTCGCAGCGCGCAGAATGTTGGCTGGCTTGGCAATGCGATGATCCCACGCCACCGCAAAGCTTTTTTGCGCGTCGCTTTCTTCGCCAACAAGCCAAGTATCGTGAGTTCCTTGGGGGTTTGCAAAGGCTGCATTTGAATGTCGACGCGTGTGGAGACTTCACGCCAGCCCTCAAACCCTCTGCGCCCGTGCACCCCAGAGTCAACGAACGGCGTACCCTGTTCGCAATCTGCCTCGCTGCGCACCAGCCGTGCGGGAGTAGCGGCTGGCGTTGCTCGACCCACATTTCCCAGATGGGGGACGAACAGACTCGCCGCTGTCCGAAAGACCCACGGCCCACGACCAGGTTCATGGCCTGCTATGACGAAAGACCACTCCTCCGACAAAGCACCAGCCATCATGAAGCCTCTCCCCGCCATAACGTCGACTAGCTACATATTGCGGTAACGAACCCAGTTTTCCGTCAACAACCCTCTCTCCGAACCCTCTCTCTCCCTTGTCGCACGTGCTTGTCTCCCATCTGCTGTCGTTGCTGCTTTGAAGTTCTGCCCTAAATCCCTCCTCCCTCGTCTGCCGTCTGCCCGCAAACCATCGCGACCATGGTTGCGTTCAATGGAGAGGCCGAGAAACAGGAGCCCTTGGACAACTCCTCGCAAGAGCCTGAAACAAAAGAGGCTGTCGGCAACGGCAATCATCCTCAGGAATACGGAACAGATGATAAAATCGAAATCACCGAGGACGACTGCTATGACGAACTGGGCTTCTCGTTTCCGACCTGGAAAAAATGGACCATTCTCAGCATCATCTTCCTGGTTCAAGTCTCCATGAATTTCAACACGAGCCTGTACTCCAATGCAACCAAAGGTATTTCAAAGGAATTCGGCGTTAGCGTGCAAGCTGCTCGTCTCGGTGCCGCCATCTTCTTGATCCTCTACGCCTTTGGATGTGAACTCTGGGCCCCATGGAGCGAAGAACTAGGACGATGGCCTATTATGCAGCTCTCGCTTTTCCTCGTCAACATCTGGCAGCTCCCAGTCGCTTTGTCGAAGAACTTTGGCACCATTCTCGCCGGTCGCGCTCTCGGTGGCCTTTCTTCTGCCGGTGGTTCAGTCACGCTTGGCATGGTCGCCGACATGTGGGAGTCTGACAATCAACAATACGCTGTAGCCTTCGTCGTCTTCTCCTCCGTCGGTGGATCCATCCTTGGTCCTGTAGTAGGTGGCTTCAGCGAAGCTTTTCTAGACTGGCGTTGGAGCATCTGGATCCAACTCATTTTTGGAGGAGCAGTACAAATTATGCACTTCTTCCTCGTCCCGGAGACCAGGACTACCATCATGATGGACAAGATCGCCAAGCGACGTCGCAAGGAGGGCGAGAAGAATGGCAAACCCGTGAATATCTGGGGTCCGAATGAGCTTGTTCCCTTCAAAGACCGCTTCTCAGTCAAGGAAGTCTTGGTCACCTGGATTCGACCATTCCGCATGTTTTTGACCGAACCCATCGTACTGGTTCTCTCCCTCCTCTCCGGTTTCTCCGACGCTCTAATCTTCATGTTCATCCAATCTTTCTCTCTCGTATATAAACAGTGGAACTTCAGCACCGTCGCGCTCGGTCTCTCTTTCATCCCTATCGGCATCGGCTACTTCATTGCCTGGTTCTCATTCTTCCCAGCCATCAAACGAAACATCCGCGAACGCCAGGCCAAGCCTCACGACGAGCACGCACAGTATGAATCTCGACTTTGGTGGCTTCTTTGGACAGCACCTTGCCTGCCTATTGGTTTACTCGGCTTTGCATGGACGAGCGGCGGCCCACCCATTCACTGGATCGGAACTATGGTGTTCAGCACCATCGTCGGTATCGCCAACTACAGCATTTACATGGCGACTATTGACTACATGATCTGCGCTTACGGTCCGTATTCCGCCTCTGCCACCGGTGGCAATGGATGGTCGCGCGATTTCCTCGCTGGTGTCTTGACCCTCCCCGCAACCCCCTTCTACCAGAACATTGGCGGCCAGCGACATCTCCAGGATGCCGGTACGATCCTTTTCTGTATCGCCTTCTGCCTCGTGACGGCCGTCTATGTCATTTATTGGAAGGGACCTGTTCTGAGGAAGCGCTCACCCTTCGCTCAGCAGCTTCATGAAGCTGGACAAGCAAAGGTGGATGCTGGTGGTAGGAGGCCCAGTATGATTCCTTCAGCGCATGGGGACAGGCGGAGCTCGCTTATTACGGCCAGGAGAAACAGTGCTACCAGACCTGGAGCTGGAAGTAGGCAGCAGAGTCAAGTAAATCCGATGGCGTGAAGGCACGTCTGGACAAAGCGATAAGAACATGTCAACGTATATGAGCTCTGAGAGCGGAATACCTAATGATATATGCATATCTCGGAGTTGGAGCATCTAGTCTTGCTTCCTGGATGCATGGGTCGGAGAAAGGACTTTCATGGAATTTCTTTGGATGTTGATGATTCCTTCTATTTCTGAGATATGTACGATAATGCTAGAAGCATAGCATAACTTGATCAAGCAAAGTAATGATATCCGAATACTCCAGCATACTTTGTTGTTTGACAGCTTCCCGAGCTGAAACCTAATACGGAGTAGCTTCAGCGCTAGACCATTTACGCGCTACTTAGTACGTTTACATAAGCACCATGTTCTTTTCGTCAAACGCATACCTTTTGTCAACCGTCCCACGAACTCCAAGCATGATCTCGCGCGTGTAATATTCTTCTTTCATCAGATTCCATTGATCTTATAGAGCACTCAAACTTTTGTTTAGGCAATAACGCCGAGCAACTTCTATGTCCAAGCAAATATGCTACGGTTAGCCTCGTTCAGCCTCGCGCGGCAGCCAACTGGCAAACGGCTGCCTGAACTCAGCCTCAGCCTCAGCCGCGCTGAAAGATTTTTTTTTCTTGGGAGCCCCGCTTCCTTCGCCGTGTGATGGCTGTAACCTTTTTCTGTTGACAATTTGTTCATCATGGATCCCATCAGCGCCCTCGGCCTGGCCTCGAATATCATTCAAGTCATCGATTTCACCGGCAGATTGATCTCACAGACTCATGAGGTTTATACGTCAGCGGATGGGATGCTTGAACAGCATGCTCTCTTAGAAGATACAGCGAAGAATCTTAACGATCTCAATATCGCTTTGCGCGACAATGGACAGAATCGACAAAAACTTACCTCGGCGGATAAACAGTTACAGAAGCTTGGTCGAGAATGTAACGACGTGACCACCGAACTCGTTAAAGTACTTCAGGGTCTTGCGCGCAAAGGACCTAACCGGAAGTGGCAGAGCGTTCGTCAAGCATTGAAGACGGTCTGGACTGCTAAAGATGTCAAGAATCTAGAGCAGAAACTTGACAATATTAGAAAACAGGTTGATACAGCCCTGCTGGTCTCCCTTCGGTATGTTTAGTCCCCTTCAAATAATCTACGTGGTGATTCATGCTGACCATCAATTAGAGAACGCCTAGACAGTGACCATTCCACAAGAAGAACCCGGACTCCCACTATTGCTCCCGGGTGTGCAAATTGGCAACGAGAAGTTTTAGATGCACTAGCCGCCAACAACTGGCAGCCGAGCAAACAAGAGGACCTGAATTCATTCTCTGAGCATCTCGACACGGCCAACGAATCCCAATTGCAGGAAAGCTTTAGTAGGATGATCCTTGCTCTTCTTGATTTTCGCGGCAGACCAGACCGACAGGAGTCAATCAGACAAGCTCACCGCGATACGTTCGAGTGGATCTTCAAAAGTTCGGACTCTAACGAGCGGTCATGGGATGACCTCACTGACTGGTTACGTGACACCAATCGCAATAGTATCTATTGGATCACCGGGAAACCTGGATCTGGGAAATCCACTCTCATGAACTACCTTTATCAAGACCCTCGGACGTTCACATTACTGGAAACATGGGCTGGCTCTATCGAGCTGTTCAAAGCCGGCTTCTTCTTTTGGAACTCCGGAACCGTCATGCAGATGTCCCGAGATGGCCTCATGCAATCCCTGCTCTACGAACTACTATACGGTAAAGTTGAAATAATCACGCAGCTGTTTCATAACCGCTGGCGACAGTACCTCTCCTTCAGGGGAGGCGGTGAACCTTTCACTTGGCCCGAGCTTACGCGCGTTTTAAAACTTCTCACGTCTGACCAATCGAAACGGTTCTTTCTTCTTATTGACGGCCTGGATGAATTTGATGGGGACCATACTGAATTAATCAAGCTTATCATCGACGTTACACAGCATACCAACCTGAAAGTCTGTGTGGCCAGTCGCCCGTGGCCAGTCTTTGAGGATGCATTTGAAAATCGGCCCAGCCTCACTCTGCAACAGTTAACTTGTAGAGATATCCAGCTTTATGTGTCCAACAAACTCAATGAGCACAACCAATACAAACGGCTAATGAAGGAAAACCCTCAAGCCGCGGACGATCTTGTGTGCAATGTCGTCGACAAAGCTTCCGGGGTGTTCCTTTGGGTCTACCTGGTGGTAGACTCACTTATGCAAGGGCTATCGAATTTTGATCGTATAACAGATCTGCAGTCACGTCTCGATTCTCTGCCGGAAGACCTGGAGGCGCTGTTTGAGAAGCTCCTCGACAGTATCGAACCATTCTATTTGAAGCGCGCTTGTCAACTATTCCACCTTCTCAGAACAAATGCCTACCCGTCTCTGATAGCTTTGTACTTTGCAGATGACGATGATTATGGATCAGCGGCAAGAGCTGCAATTTTGCCCTTATCCGACATCGAATATCTCGATAAAAAGTCAATGATGCGGCGACGGGTGAACTCTTGCAACAAGGGTTTGCTGGAGGTGTCCTCTGAAGGCCATGTCCAGTATATCCACAGAACGGCCAGAGATTTTTTGGAGTCACCACGTATCTGGCAGAAAGTAACCTCTGCAGTCGACGATTTCTTCGATCCCAACAGAGCTTGGGCTAATTCATTGCTTTGGCAAATGAAGTGTTTAAGCGATCTTCGAGTCCCTTCCGCCGGCTCCAAGCATGACGAATTCTGCAATCTGGTTGAATGGTCATTTGAGTATGCCCTGCGAATTGGCAAGGCCACTGAGGTCAATCAGATTTTTCAGGAGATTTATCTCGATAATGTTGGCTATGTCTTCAATCTTAAAACCGACAAGGAGAAATTCGATCAATTCTTCTCATTTGCAGTACGCTATAACCTTGTTGATTATGTTGAAGCCTTCCTAGATCGATCATCCCTTTTTCAAAGGAAGCAGAATCTATCAGCTCTGAAGTCAGGCCTTGAAGTGGCTCCCAGGACGTACGATTTTGATTCTCGAAAAACAGAACTTCGAAGGCTCTATAACGGGGACAGGACAGAACTCAAGCGACTTTACAAGTACTATAGGTTTCGGTCCTTCTTCGCGAAGCCCTAGAAATAACTGGGGAGGCAAGGCGAGACATGAGCTCCCAAGGTCTTCATCTTGGAAGGCCTTTCCTGGACAGCGATGCCGGCTGAGGAAACTTGCTGGGGACAATACCCGTTGTCCATATTGAGAATCGACGCACTTGAGGAGGAGTACGGGTGTGAAAATGCTGGGCTCCGCACTCAGCGGCTCTCTATCGTTGGAATTCGTTCAAATGCATCAGCCATGGCTCGAGTATGATTATCGCACGTGCCCGGATCGCTGGCCATATCATAACTGTATGCAACGCTCACTTCGGTGGCTGTCACGAATCTGCACCTTCAGATTGCTATTAATTGCGGCCTCAAAATTGAGGGAACGCCCGACGTGGAAACTAATCACAAGGCTTGCAAAGCTAATCGTCTATTCCGATTCCGCCTCGCAGGTATTTGGTTCTACCCTGACCGACTTTCAACGATGTCGAAGCCCATATGTTCCGCCGCTACTGGGACTTTTCTCATTTTCCTCATAGCATGTATGGATCCGGAATTCTAGCGCCTTGATTGAGATGTCAATGGTAAGGCTGAAACCCCGCACGCCTATCGCACTCTTTGCTGCCACAACCTCTTCCAAAAGTTCGATGTATTGGTCTCTCCGCAGGGGTATCTGGAGGCACCCATAATGAGATCATTATATAGAGCACACTGTTAGCTGCCTTTCTCAATGCCTTTTAATCCATCTTTCCGTCTCCTGCCTTTCGGTATCCCATCTTCGACGGCACACATTTGGCACAATGGCAGAGCTCGTAGATGTGACTTCGGACCGAAGTCAATCACCAAAACCGAGCATCAAGTAAGTTTCCTCCTTTCCAGAAAGTGGAATTTGACTAACTACTTCTAGTACTGCTTCTAGACTGGCTTTGCTTCATGACTCCGACGAACCCGATGAATCGCAGCCAGCTAGGCTCACGTTATCTGATCGCTTCCGGTTTCTCCTACGATCCCTCAAGCTTCAAATACTTGATCCACTCATTCAACCGCTTACCCACTGGAAGAAACCGGCATAGTCTCCGAAGGTTGCGCGCTACCGAGATCGCCGTGTAGCATTTCTGCACTGGCTGCCTCATATTCTTCCCTTGCTCGGGGCGATCACACTAATCATTCTGAGCTGCATGCATTACATCGTTGGTGGCACATTCGACTGGAATACAGAACTTCAAATCGCTGCGAAGATCCATAAACTTCTTATGCAAGGCTCTATCGCTGCTATTCTATCGAGCTATATTCAAAATCTACTTCTGCAGGGGAACATTCCCTTTGGTGGTCTTTTCGCGCCGGTGCAGACTTCGAACATATCGTATCTCTGGTCTCTTGAGTTTTCATCATCTGCCCGGTCCTCTGCGCTGCTATGTTGGCGCAAACTTATTTTCATCTCCTTCGTATTGTCAATAATTATTCTTGCTGCGCTTGTCGGCCCCTCTAGCCGGCCCGTCATCACTCGAGGTAATGCATACATCTTTTTACTTTGACTCTCCGGATATACTATTCCCAAGCCACGTTAACATCACCCATGATGCATCCGTGTAAGTTGAAACGTCAAGCATGCACCTGGCTTCTCCAGCATGTCTTCGTGCAAACGGTTACTAACGCGCATAGTCATGTCGACTCACTAGGACTTTTTGATGAATACGTTTTTGGGACTACGGATCCGGACCCTGAGAATTATTCTTCGCTACTGGCTGGCGAGGATGTGTCGAGAGTCCTCAACATCTCTATATCAGGCAATTCCTCATTCGATGTGAATATTTCAGCATCTATGCCCAGCCGAATTGTCGCCGGAAATCTGCTCTTCTTTGGAGGCCTCGCAGCTCTACCTAAAACTGGAGAAGGCCGTGTAATTGCAACTTTATGCTCACCTCAAGCCCAAGTTCATATGCATTGTCATGACAGCGTATATTCTGGTAACCAATCTGACTGGTCTGATCTCGGACGAAATAATTATATCCAATTTCCAAGGGAAAATACCAATAACCATTTACTAAAAGATTTTATTTATCTCGAAAATATTCTTCAAGAAGCCAATTCATCAAAGCTACTATGGAAATATACCCCAACCAGGCCCCTCTGGCTCGCTCCACCATTGGGCACGTTACACTCGATACTGGCAATCTACACCCAGGCTTGAACAGCACGAGGCGTACTGACCCTCCCAATCACTGGAAACTCGCAGTCTCCGCTTGCTTTGTTGATGCTCTTTGGGAGACACGCGAGTATAGACGAATTGACTCCGACGGGGTTTCCTTTGTGGAAGCGATAGACTCCCCGAAAAAGGCTGAGACACCCACTTCACCCAATCTGTTGTCCATATCCATTGATCCTTCCTGGATCGGGAAAATGAGCAGTCAGATTGAAAGCATAGTAGAAGACTGTGTGATGCCAATGCTCTCAAACGTCTACGTTGATATACTGCCTTTTGGAGGATCCCTGGCCACGATGCTTGCAAATGCTTTGTCCAATCTCCAGGAATGGTCTTCTTCAGACGGAGCCGTTGTAAGTTCAAGTAAAAGCAATCTGACCCTTTCCTTTACGAACTCAAGTCTGGACAAAGCCACAAAGCTCGACTTGAATATGTACTTGCAGGGTCAAGGATACGGCACATCCTCCACAACGGTGATACTCTCGCTCACAGTCCTCACAATCTACTGCGTCCTAGTCATTGACTACTTAATCTACCTCCTCATCTTCGGCATCACATCCACGGCATGGGACTCCGCCGCCGAAATCACCACACTGGCACTACACTCAAAAACACCAACCCACCTCGGCGATCTAAGCGCTGGCGTAGCAACCTTGGCCACATTCAGAGAGCCCGTCCGGATTCGAGAGAAGAGGGGCAAGGGACTCGAACTGGTCTTCGCGAACGATACCGATACCGCGACGAAGGTTTTGAGAAGAGTTGTTCCGAATAAAGCGTATTAACGTGAGCACTTATCAAGTCCCTATTCTGTACCTCAATCATAGAGTGGTGTATGGCAAGGTCAAACGCTGGCTCCACAAAACCCCAAGTTCCCTAATCTACCAAGTCTCTTTTGGGTTCCGACTTCGTTGTCCCAGACGGGACGTTTCATGGGCAATGCTACTTCGCATATTGAATTGAACGGGATAGGAGCACTGGAGAGGCTCGCTGGCTTGATGCTACTTGATGCTGTGTGTAGGTGGCTTTATGCTAGCTTTATGCTAGCTTTATGCTAGCTTTAGCTTACTTATACTACTTGCTTCTAGCTGAATGCTGCTTAATTGTAGCTTAACCTACTTTTTTTTTATATCTACAGCTAAATCTTCTTAGCTATAGCTAAATCCTCTTAGCTACAGCTAAATCCTCTTAGCTATAGCTGAATTCTCTTAGCTATAGCTGAATTCTCTTAGCTACAGCTAAATCTTCTTAGCTATAGCTAAATTCTCTTAGCTATAGCTAAATTCTCTTAGCTATAGCTAAATCTTCTTAGCTATAGCTAAATTTTCTTAGCTATAGTTAAATTTCTAGCTAAAAGCTAGCTTATTGCTACTTTATATATATTAAAGCTAGCTTGACACTACTAGGGAAAAGTTAACTTGATGCTGGGTGATGCTGATTGGAACAATAGATAAGGCTGGCGAAACGCTCCTTCGACGCTGCTTTGATGCTAGCTGAACCTCTTTCTACAATCTCCCCCATCAATCTCTCAGTTCACTCCTCAAGGACGCCGAACACATTCTCTTCATATGAGGTACATACACTTCTTCTGAGCAACAAGTGTCAGGGACACCTAAACGCATGCGGGCTATCTCAAGAACCATATCTCTCATCTCGTCTCGAATTGGAATGTGGAAGAGAGTATCTCAAGCAACTTTTACTAGCTTAGTCTTTGATATATCATGCGGTCGAAGGCCATGGAATTGAGTAATGGGTGGGTAGAGTTGCTGGACAGAGCATGACATCCCGAAAGATCCCGCATCAAACCACTTATTATGCGGAGGCTGAAGCAGGTAACTTTGCGCATAGAACTCCAATAAATTCTACCTAAGCTTGCACAATACCGCGTCCAAATAGACGCCGCTCTAGAATCTAGATAATACCGAAGACCCGATTCGCGTTCCGAAACGCCGATACCAGGACCAGCTTCTTGGATGACTGACTTTTATGTTCCACAACGATAGAGATGACCACGCTTCCATCCATCCCACCATGGCCATACCACGTCTAATGATGCCGCTGGACACAATCCCATTCATACTGTAAGCATACGTTAGCATCATTCTTCCTTCATAAATAACGAAAATCATCATTACGCATCTCTCCATTACCATCACCAAAAAACTTGAAAACTTCTAACCCCAAATTACCCATCCCACACCCACACCCTCACCCTCACCAAGAACCCACCCTGGCCCACCCCGGAACAAGCCCACGTCTCTCCCAATCGCCCAATTTTCCCTTCCCCCATCAAACCAACCTAACTTTCCCCCTCCTCCTCCCAAAAGAAGACGAAGAATTTGAAAGGGAAATGAGCCAACATACCACTCTCCCGTCATCATCCCCCGTATACACGACCTGCGCCATGGGCAGAATACAAGTAATAGGCGCCGAGTAATTTGCTCCGTCTTCTCTCGAAGGGTCCGTATGGTTGAGTCTGGTGACGAGGTCGATGGTCCAGCGGGATTGGCGCGAGAGGTGGATGTTCCAGATCTAGTATGTTAGTTGGGTTTGGGATTGGGGAGAAGGAGATGAAAAGGGAAGGATGGTAAGGGGATAGGAAAGAGGGATGCGGGAAAGTGGGACAAGGACATACATTCACAACCCCCCGCCGATGCCCCGTGAAAATAAGTTCACGCTCCAACCACTCATTCCCCACCCCTTCATAAAACGCACAAGCTCCAATAACATCATCCCCCTCATCCGTATCACAAATCTCCTCATCCAAAAGCATACTCCCATTCAGCGTCGTCAGCAACAGTCTAGACCCACAGCACAGCATGATATGCCCCGTAACATTATTAATCCTAGCACAAGACACTGGGACCGGGTTGCGACGATGCCGCGGTCCGAGATCTAGTTCGCGCACGAACTCGCTGCGATTTAGATCCCAGAGGAAGATCTTACCGTCGGAGGATGCGGAGAGGAACGCAGAAAAGGCGCGAGAGGAGGCGAGGGTTGTGACGGGGGTTTTGTGCCCGAAGAGGCAGATGACGGGTTGGAGGTCTACGCTTCCTTTTTCGCCTCTTATCACAGTCCAGATGGCGACTGTGCAGTCGGTGCCGGCTGTGATCAGGGTGCGACCGTCTACGAAAAGTGAGGTAGTGAGTTGACCTGAATGGAGGTGTTCGAATAGGCCGAGGAGGCGCTTGTTGTCGGAGGCGTAGAAGCGGACGCTGCCGTCTGTGAAACCCCATTCCATGTAGCGGTCGTAGAGGGGAGGGATGTTGTGTCGGAAGGCGGCGCTGCAGAGGAGACGATCGGATTTCGCGTTATACGCCAATGAAGAAACGCGCTCGTGTGACTCTAGCAGCGTCGCAGGGAGTCGAGTGAGCGATTCCGCGGCGTTGTCGAGCCTTCTGAAACGCACGGAAAGGTCTTCGCGCTGCGGGTGAGCTCGTTGGAAGACTTGAAGTGGCGTTTGGCCGAAATTATGGATGATGCCAATTGTGGCGACCCGTTCGACAGGATCGGCAATGTTATCGAGATCTTTTGCACCGTGGTAGGAGAGATGGTGGAATACGTTCGTTGCTTCAATCGCGGCCTCGCCCCTTTGCTTGAAACCGAATACAAGATCGATCCAGTGATGAAGGTGTCTAGTCACGTAGGGACTCTCGAGCGCCTGGCGGTGTTTCGCGATAAAGATTGCCGGGTCACCCTTTGCCCATGGAGGTAGTAAGACGTTGTCGATCTTCTCACCCGTGTTCTTGAGACCAAAATTGTACGCGTTGATGTTTGTGAGGAATTCAGGGAGGTAGAAGAATTCGGGCGTCAATTCACGAACGTCAGTCATGTTGTCTCGGGATGCGGAAAGCCAGGCTCTTTCGATGGAGTAGAATAGTCGATCAGCGTGGTCGAAACTGCCACCTTGTAAGAGAAGGTAGGACTGGACAAATGGTTGTAGGCGGATAAGATAGGATGCAACGATCATAGCGGAAGAATAATGCGTCCCGTAATGGAAAGGCTGTGCGTTATGGTCACCCATCTCCGCAAAGGACTGATACCGCTCTCTGAATTCTGCTTCTCGAGATGCTGTCTGACAACCCATGGGTTTCGTGAAGTCACGGAAAGATCGTGCGTCCGTGAGATCTAGTTCTTCACTGGTGTAGTCCGCTAAGACCCATGGGAAAACCGGGTACTGGGTAAGATCGTTGAAAGTCCTGCCAGCAAGCGTATTCACAAGCATGAGGTAGTGGAAGTTGGAAATTTCACCCTTCATCCAATTCTTCGTTGCTGGGTTGGATGCAGCGGAATTGAAAACGGTCGCAAATCTGGACCCGAACGTTTGCGGTGCCTCTTCTGGGTTCCGTAGGGACTCCAGTCGCCAAGCATTCTCCGAGTTCGCCAACAAGTCTGGTTTGTTGACATGTGGAGCTCGAGATACTAGCTTCGCATGCAGGTCATTTCGAACGGTTGGTGAGATGGCGGTCAACAAGTAGCTGCGCCCATCCGCGAAGAACACCTCCATTGCAACGTCACGGAAAAGGAATCGGCGTTTCGAGATGCTGAGGACTTCACCCCACTTCCAATGTCTGGCAGAGTCTTCTTGGTCTCTTGCTTGTGGTCTGCGGCTGTTGGAAGTCTGCTTCCCCGAAATTATTTGAAGATACGCGTCGCGCTCATCTGGGGGTGCTTGCCACACTCGTACAATTTCTCCATCGGACCGTTGAAAGAAGTCATCAAGAAGGTAGAGACAGTCTTTACCGAGAATGAGTAGACCCTCGCATGCCTCCAAGCCGACGATTCGCGAAACATTGCAAACATGTTGTACTTGGTCACCACGCTGCAAACTTCTCATGACCTTTCGATTCTTGTCTTCAAAGCCATCTTGATCTTCATTGGGGTCTTCAACCATTTCAAAGTCTTCATCCAGCTCCGATCCCGAAGAATCGTCTCGAGGTGTCGCTTTTCCTGGATCTGAAATGGCACTTTTGTTAGGATCAGCACTATCCACAGGAGTAACTCCGACAGTAGCTCTCGAAGATATTGGGGAAACTCCTGTTTCAAGCTTTAGCCTGCCCTTTGTTATCATCTCGGAATCCTTGCGTTTGGGCTGGTAGTCATCTTCTCGTATGGTGTTGTCCGGGATGATGCGCATGCGCATCCGATTCCGGCCTTCGGTCTCATCTAGTCGCCATTTCGGAGGAATCCTATCTTCGAATAGGGAGCAAGGGCCTTTCAGTTGCCGATCCAGCTTAATCATGACTGATGCGACGAAGGAGAGGTTGTCTTGATGGTCTTGAAGGACCCTCTGATGCTTTAGTCGTTCAGAAGCATGCACGTTGGATCTCCAGTGGTTGGTTTGAACCTCGTGCCGGCTCCAGACCGTCTCATCGGTTGTCTCTTCGGACATCCACTGTCTCAGCTTTTCCTTCCGCTTTGCGACCCGATTTCTCAGCGTCTCCTCAGTTCTGCGATTCTGATCTTGTACGAAATCTAGCCAATTTTTGGACAACGTCCCAAGGAAGAAGCTATCGAGGTCCTTTCGGTTCTCATCGATCCAATGCAAGAAAGTCTCGTTGTCCAGTTCCATCAACTTGTGGAAGGCTCTAAATATGTTTTTCTTATCCCCGTGCATGGCGTGATTTAGTATATCGGATGTTTCGTTAGGTTTTTGTACGAGCAAAAATCTCCAGAAGTTGGCTGCAGATAGTCGTACGGGTTCAGAGTTGGAAATCAAATGGGTGTACAACAGGTAGCAGATAAGCCTTAGAAAAAGGCTTTCGTTGTTCTCTGAGGATAGAATGATTGTTTGCCAGTATATCATTTTGTCGATAAAATCCACTGGGTCACTTTCTTGATTTGAATCTTCTGTGCCAGCAAGGCGCAAGAGGACCACTCGAAGGAAGACAGATCGAATGATTGCTATTGCTTGTGTGCAAAGACGTACGCTTTTAATGACTGCAATATCTGGACGCTGGAGATATTCCAGCAAGGTGCCAGCGAAGTCCAAAAGTGGGTCTGCTCCGTTGAGGAACCATCCTTCAAAGACGGCTTCCGACAGATGAGTGACAAATCGAGAAAGGTTCGTGAGAACCCTGGGCTCATGGAGGAGCTTCTGGTTAAGTTGTATGGCGTTGGTGACAGCAGTGATGGCGTTTCGGAGAACGTAGGACTCAAAATAAGCCTGGTGCTCTTGGAAGCCAGGAGGTGTCTTTTGGTATAGACCTAGGCCGGAAAAATCCTTTCTCTGTAACAACTGATCCAAGAACACACCGAGAATTACTTCCAGCATGCCTTCAACAACAGTACTGCCGATCTTCAGTGTTATCGGCCCACCATTCTGGGAGGATAAAATTGGATTTAATCGAGAAATCTGTTTTGAACTATTCGACTTTTCGGCAGATATGAGAACAAAAGATGATCCACGTCGGAATGGAATCGCTCTTTGAGGTTCAGGGCTTGGAGTTGCGTGCACATTGGTCGTGCGAACGATAGGAGCTTGTTGATTGTTTAACCTAGACAGAGGTTGTATCACAACGTCTTGACCCTCGAATGTTAACGCAGATCCTCTGGAGAGGAGCTCCGTTTCAGCGCTGACGCTGTCGGATGTGACGATCACTGGATAAAGCACGAATAGTAGTTCTTGGACGTAACCAGACGATGTCGCATAATCTCGGTAAGGCGCTGATCTCGTGTGAATATCAGCAAGAAACTGAATGACGGAGTTGAGAACTGCAGCATAGTCATTAAGCCGCTCTGCTTGCGGTCTCCTTGGATCTAAGAGGCATCAGCAGAGGAATACCAAAAGATGCGATAGATTTACCTGTGGAGGGTTGCTTGGCGCTTAAGGACATTGTGCGCCTCCGACCTCGAAGTGGATCGGAGGGCGATGCCTGGGATTCGTTCAGGGTCTGTCCTAATGAAGATGAGCTGGATTGGTCTCGAACGATCGCTCTCAAGCCTGTCTCCAGCATTGCCGCAATAACTGGAAAGACTTCAGGATACACGACTTTAAGCTTAGCATGGCCAATAAAAACTTCAGTGAGATTGAAGAGGTCAAAGTCCCGCTCAAAGTTGATGCTCGCCACATCCCTATCGAAAAGAATGGCGAAACATATAGTCCAAATACCTGGAGTATTCCACCAGGACTGCAGACGATGTTTCATGATGATCAAACCGCCGCTCTTCTCTGAAAACTTTTTCACATAGTGTGGGCCATTAATAACTAGAAGGCGAGCAAGGATCTTGGCTCCAAGTATTACCACGCGCTGATCAGGTTCTGCAAGTAGATACAAAAGCCACTAGAGATAGGGTGAGTCAAATGTATACCGCTGTCATAGGTCACACTCACCTTGTTCGTCACGTTCTTTGCGAATCGCTGTATGTCGCCAGTATTCCCTTTGTCGCATAAGAGATCTGCAAGCATTTCGAGTATTGCCACACCAAGTTCAGAGATCGAAAGACCAGGCGATATGGTTGGATCTTGATTCGGGCTTTCTGACCGAGGAGTCGTGCTCGGTGTATTGGAAGAAAGAGTGGCCTTCCGGAGTCGTAGTGCGCTAGCCTTTGGCCGTAGAGTTCTTTTCGCAAATGAGCGACTGTCATGGAGTGCATAGGTGACGAATAGGGCCAGAAAACGGGCGTTCTCTCCAGAAAAATTGATTTCTACGAGAACTCTAAAGGCCGCAAGGAAGTGAGGAAAGGCCTCTGAAGAAAAGGATTCTCCTTTCAAGGCATCCATTAGCCGCTTCACCACTCCTACACAAGGGTTAGCATAGCAGCCGCAAGCACTCGATGTCCTACATACGGATTCTATGAAACCTTTTGGCATTGTAATGGTGATGTTTGCTTCCCCTGGCAAAATCGACGAACTGTGAATAATATAACTTTTGTGTATCCAGTGAAGTTGATTTGCGCCAAATTTCAAGATCGACAAGCAGAACCCTATACGCGAGTGGATTGATAATGAGAGATTCGGTAGGGTGCTGTTGGTCGTATCCAACAAAACGCAGTACTACTTGCAACAATTGCAACATGAATGTTTCACGCTCCTCTGGCGATATTTCCACTTCCATCGATCTACGACTGGAGGGACCTGTAGTGGGACCAAACCCTAGTTTTTGACGAAGAACTTCAGCTAGTACTGCAAAACCGTTATTGCTTTCCATGGCCTCGCAGTTGCGCCAATTGCCCTCTACAGCTCCCAGCAGGATTTTCACGGCACGCAAGACTGCCGAAGGGGTATTGGCTAGTTGAACAAGTTTGAGACCCACCGCAGAGCATCCTCCTGCTCTCCACATGGCATCATCAAGCGCTTGTGGGACTACGACTACGGGGTCGCCGGCGAGACGTCCATAGCCGCGCTGCTGTGATAGAGCATCGTTGACCGAAGGTACCGCTGCATTTATGATGAGGGGCGTTCCGCGCATTCTCGTGTGCTTATGAAGAGCCAGTGCCGACTCTTTTGATAAGGAGCGTATCAACTGCGATTCATCGACGTTGTTCCTATCATCATCATCCATAACAGAAGTCGGCGAAAAGCTGATAAGGATGCGATTTTCGGGCATTAGATTCCCCGCGCTCGCCCGTATCGCTGATACGATATCAGAACGTTCTTCCTTTCCAGGATGAAGGATCTCGTTCTGTACATGAAGTTCGGCGGATGTTCGGTACGTTTGGAACGAGCCAAGTCGATCTTGGAAGTTACCGCAGTATCGAGGGCCGAGCTTATGATGCACAGCAATCAACTCATCAGAGAGGGGTTCCTGGAATAAGTGAAAGGATGCGATAGACAGTTTCGAACACACCACATTTCTTCCAAGTCGCGGGGCAAGGTTCTGTGGAGTGCCCAAGAAGGCAACAACGTTTGCCTGCTTCTGTCCGCCAGCTGAAAGCGAGGCAAAGCTCTCAGTGCTCCCTTCTCCAGATGGTGGAGTAGCCGGGTATTGGCACTTCATAGCCTCTGTAAATTCGCCATTGACGTATAGCGACGCTCGGCTGGAACCCAAACCCATGGTCTTGGCACTTGCCCTTCTGTGGACAACAGCGATGTGATACCATTTGCCTTGCTCAAACAAGGCAGCTTTCTTGAATCGAACGCTTGGTATCATCCCGGAAGACTGTACTGACGTTTGTAGGATAAAACAACGAGTATCCTTCTCAATGTAGGCCATGACAAAGCAGGTTTCAGTTGCATCGAACGCTCCGAAAATGGTGGTATGACAGTTTGAATCGAACCGATCTACGCGAATCCAAGCAGTAAACGTATAGCCACCCCCGGTTGCAGTGGGAGGGAAAGGTCGCCCAAGCTCTGGCAACTCGATTGCGCTATAGCCTCGCAATGAAAGGTCAAATTGAATGAAGGGTGGTTCTCCAGATGCCTGCATACCATGGAGCAGAAAGTCGGCAGCTTGATCTGAGGTGGCAGATTTGCGAAAGAGATAATAAGCGTCTTCTAATCGGTTGATGCCATAGTTAATCAGGCTGTCTGCTAGTTCGCGGAGTATGGATGCTTCACTCGGAGAACATTTGTTTTCGAAGAGCGCCGGTAAGATGATGGAGGGGACTCCAGTAACATGTAAAGCAGCTTTGTTAAAAGAAGATATTGCTACTATCTTTTGAATAGCAAGAAGCACTGACAGGGAAAGGGATTGAGGCCTTTCTTCAGAATGGTCATCGGATAGCGTAAGCCAAAAATGTAATATTATCGGCATCACATCTGGATTCTGCAATACCTCATTCCCACTGAAAACCCTTTGAAGGTGACTTCGAAGGTATTGCAGGTCCACGTCTGCTTCGCCATTGGCCTCTTCACTTCGAGTATTTTGATCGCTCACCGCATCGCTGGGGGTTTGAGGTTCATCATCTTGCTTCCGTTGCACCTCGTTTGCCCCCGCTTCCCGATCTTTGACAGTTCGGTCAACGTCACGAAAAATACGTGTCATTGCTTCTTCACCCAGAGCAAAAGCAAAGAGACACCCCAACAGCTGCTCCTGTCCAGCATCATCGCGCCGGCTTTTGGACCGACTGGCGAAAATCCCGGTGCTGCCGAGAGCTTGTTCGAGTGCATTCCAGCCTCCATCCTCCACTCTCTTTGCAAAATATCTCCCGTTGCCAGAATGATCGCTGAGGGCCTCGGACAGGACGTCCAAAGTTGCCTTTATCACCTCAAAGAAATCGACGCGATTTTCAGCGGTCAATTTCAGCGGGTCGTAGAAACCCGACACGGACCGAATGGTGCCTAGCAAGACGTTGAAGCCTTGGATGTAGCGGAAGCCATCTTTCGTCTGGGTTTGCTCGGGCGATTCGATCAGCAGCTGGCGCATACGATGTAGGGCGGTGCTCTGGACACGGAGGGTGTCGGTGGAGGGAGGACGGGTGTCGGAGGCATTCTTGAGCTCATCAGCAAGACCACGTAGCTCAGCAGTCTGGTTATTCGAAAGAAAAGGCTTCGAAGCGGCGGTTGAGGACCTATGACGGCGCGCCTGGCTCTCCATGTTCAGGTGCTACCCCCGCCGCTAAGGGAATCTTGAGGAATTTTCTGGAGAAAAAGAAAGACCATGTCTCTCTCTTTTCGGGAAGGGAATGGCTAGAAAGGGATATGATATGCCTAAAGCACTTGTTCGGTGCAGAGTAAGAAAGCAGTAAGCGGAGTACAGCGTCTACATGAGATGTTGAGGAAGATATGCGATGCTGCCAACTGACGCAACAGGAAGAGAGCTTTGACCCCGATTCTGATACAGGCGGCGTGAGCAATGGTCTCCGCGTCCTCGGGAGGCGGATGAGAGGGATGGACAAGCGGATTGCTGCCTTCAAGACGGCGCTCAGCGTTCACGCGCAACACCAGAATGACTCCCCAATTGTGCAGGGTCAGACAGCGACTCACGAGGCAGCAGCGCAGGCGAGTGCTGGTGTTGGGTGCGGGAACACACATAGTGGCGCTATCGCTGGCAATGGTTAGCGGCCTTCGCCCCAGCTGCTCAGCCTCTCCATTCAGGGCCTCGCCTGACACAGCTACCCGCCTCGTCACCTGCCTGCCTTGATAAGAGCTTCCCCATCACCATAGCTACCACCCGTCCTCCATTCACCATCTTCCTCTCCCCATCGCTATTCTCTTTGTCTTTACACCACTGCACATCCGCTGTTCCATTTTCTACGTCTTCTTTTGTCTGTATCTCCTGCACAGTTGAACCGCCACCATGAGGTCCGCTGTTGCTCTCTCGCTGTTGCCGCTTCTTGCGTCAGCGTCGCCCGTCTTCAACGTGGGCACCATCCACAACGAAGCTGCTCCCATCCTTTCATCAACCAATGCGAAGGAAGTCCCAAACTCGTATATGATAAAGTTCAAGAAGCATGTCAAGCACACTGACGCCAAAGACCACCACGACTGGGTCCAGTCCATCCACGAGTCGAGTCAGAAGGAGCGAACGGAGCTGCGAAAGCGCTCCCAGTTTCCTGTCACGACCGAGATCTTCGAGGGTCTGAAGCACACATACAACATCGCTGGTTCCTTGATGGGCTACTCTGGCCACTTCGACGACGAGACGGTCGAGCAGATCCGGAGGCATCCCGACGTAAGTTACACCCACTCTTTCCCGTCACAAAGGCTTTAGGAGCATCCATTTGGTTGCTTTAGCAGCATCCCGTTATCTTTGGAGTCATCCTCTACGGATACGTTGATGGACTTGCTTTCATCAACTGCCTTATCTCCATGGTCCGCCGAGCCCTCACGCGATCGGCTGGCTTCGGCTTGACGCACGTGATAGCGATTCGTCATATTGCGCAACCTTGCTGCAGGACCCATTTGCTAACGGAGTGTCATGCACAGGTCGAGTTCATCGAGAAAGACTCTGAGGTCCATACTCTGAAAGATGACGACTACGAGACCGAGAAGAACGCTCCTTGGGGTCTCGCTCGTATCTCCCACCGCAACAGCCTGAGCTTCGGAACATGGAACAAGTACCTATACTCGTCCGACGGTGGTGAGGGCGTTGATGTTTATGTCATCGACACTGGAACCAACGTGAAGCACGTTGACTTCGACGGCCGGGCTCACTGGGGCAAGACCATCCCAGCCAACGACGCCGATGAGGATGGCAACGGACATGGTACTCACTGTTCCGGAACTGTCGCTGGCAAGAAGTACGGTGTTGCCAAGAAAGCCAACGTCTATGCTGTCAAGGTTCTCCGATCCAACGGATCTGGCACCATGTCCGACGTCGTTAAAGGCGTTGAGTATGCCGCCGTGGCTCACAACAAGGCTGTCGAGGACGCCAAGAAGGGTAAGAAGAAGGGCTTCAAGGGCAGCGCCGCCAACATGAGCTTGGGCGGTGGTAAATCCAGCCTTCTCGACCAGGCTGTCAATGCTGCCGTTGAGGCTGGTATCCACTTCGCTGTAGCCGCCGGTAATGACAATGCCGACTCCTGCAACTACTCCCCAGCCGCCGCTGAGAACGCTGTCACTGTTGGCGCCTCTACTCTTCTCGATGAGCGTGCGTACTTCTCGAACTATGGCAAGTGCAACGATATCTTTGCTCCTGGTCTCAATATCCTCTCCACCTGGATCGGAAGCGACCACGCCACGAACACCATCTCCGGTACTTCTATGGCCTCTCCTCATATCGCTGGTCTTTTGGCCTACCTTCTCTCTCTCCAGCCCGCTAAGGACTCTGCCTATGCCGTCGCCGATATCACACCGAAGAAGCTCAAAGCTAGCTTGATCTCCATTGCCACCGAGGGTGCTCTATCTGACGTCCCAAGTAACACCAAGAACATCCTTGCCTGGAACGGTGGTGGATCTTCTAATTACACCGATATCGTTGACAAGGGTAGCTACACCGTCACTAGGGAGATTGAAGAGGAGAATGATACTATCACCATCACCATCTCCGAGTTCTCCGAGGTTGAGGCTGAGTTCGAGGAGGGCCTGAAGTCCGCTGGTCACAAACTCGCCAAGGGTGGCTCTCGTCTTCAGGATAAGATTGAGAAGCTTTCCCGTGAATTCGAGGACCTTGTCGCCGATGAGATGGAGGAGTTCTTTTCGGAATTCCGTGAGCGCATGGAAGTTGCTAGGGAGTAAATTGATTCCACACCATCAATCGGACTTCGCGAAATACTTTGAAGGAAATATGGGTGTTTGATACCCGATCGCCTTGAGCATTTTTTGGCTGAGCGTATTTTCGTATGCTGTTGCTGTCTATTGCTCATGGTGAGTATATCTTGACTCGGGCTAGTGTAGCCTGTTGTTCATGGCTGCATTCGGGTTCTTGCATATTGCTGGGAGAGCGTGGTCTGATTGTCGCTTCGCGGGATGGGTATGGGCGCACACATGCATTTCTTTGGGTTTTGAACGTGCCATCTCATTCTGTGATCTATCTCTCATCATCCCGGTAGGCTTCTCGGGATTTAGTAGTTTGGCAAGTGATATTATTTGTCATTGATAAATTGCTTCCTGCAGTTAGTTCATGGTTCATGTGATTACTTCTCTTCCATAAGTGACCTGGATCTATCGGTATATCGCTATCGTTCTGGACGATCGGATATCTCCGAAATGACCCTTACTAAGCTATACTGCCAAGCTTCAACATGTTAACTTTACTCTTCTCCCGCTCACCTACTACCGCAACGATGGTATTACTCCCCTCGATCCTGTTTTATAATCACAGTCAAGTCACCAATACGTAAGGCACGTTTAGATGCCTCCATTTCAAGCGGAAGATACTCGCCGCCAGCAACGAACTTGGGAATCGTGTGCTCCTCAGCTCACGAACCCCAGAAAATCTGCATTATTTCTTGCTAAAATAGACTCGAGAGTGATAACAAGCTTATTTGTACATACCGACCGCTTTTTTGAACCAAATCCTGGCCTTGAGGCATCGGCTGGCTCCATCATGACCGGACCGATCTGGCGAACTTGGGGACGAGGTCTGCTATGATAATGCTAATCGCCAAATCTAGCTCCTTAGCATAGCCACGGTCGCCTTGTATATGTATCATCGGGTTCTGCAGAGGTCCGGTGTTTGATAGAGGAATTTAGCTGCCGAGCTATATGCAACACGTGGTGAGCAGAAAGGGTGCATCACAAAGAAATTATGCCCCTTTCCGTTTGCGACATTTCATGAACCATTATTCCAACGCCCACTGACTTATTTTGTCAACAAAGACAATCAACAATGATTGGTCTTTGGGTATTGAACACTCTTTGTCCACACATGGGATTTGTTTGAGTCCTAAAGTTCGACGCGTCGAAATGTCCTCCTTCCCAACCGCTACTTCACCTTTCTCTCGCGGCCACGGTCACATTTCTTTCATCACTTCTTCATCAAGCTAATAGTCTTCATCATGGCTGCGAACCAACCACAACCTCTATATGCGGGCGAAAACGATGTCTTCACCACTCTGAACTATGTCGACCAACGGGCATACCTACTTTTTACCATATGGAAAAGAAACAACAGCGCTTGGCACGCCCGTACGTCGTTTCTCATTACCAGTATCGTCTGTCTGCTAATTCATGGCGTTGGTCAGATCCGAGCAGGGCCAGATTTGTAGCCTCCGCATGGCAGAAGCTGAATGTTGGCCAAATGAACAATTTTCGGGCACAGGCTCAACAATTGATCGCACAAGAACAGGTTTTGCTGCAAGCTCAGCAAGCCCAGCAAGCCCAGCAAGCCCAGCAAGCCCAGCAAGCCCAAGTTGCGTTGCAGGCTCAGCAAGTCCAGGCTGCGTTGCAAGCTCAACAAGTCCAGGCTGCGTTGCAAGCTCAGCAAGTCCAGGCTGCGTTGCAAGCCCAGCAGGCCCAGGCTGAGTTGGAAGTTGAGGCTGCGTTGGAAGCTGAGGCTGCGTTGGAAGCTGAGGCTGCGTTGGAAGCCCAACAAGAATTGGAAGCTCAGGCAGCAGCTTCAATTCATGCTATATTGCAAGCTCAGCTAGCCCAACAAGCTCATCATACACAAGACGTGGAGGAGCAGAATGGGGAAGGTGTGCAGCAGGGCTCCGATGACATTAGTTCAGACTCTAGCAGTCATCCTGATGATCAGGTTATTCCGACTAACGGGCAATTCGGCGAGCACGAGACGAGTGAATCTTCGGGAACATATAATTCCTCCTCTGATACTCGAACCCCATCAGAAGACGATGAAACATCTGTAACTTCTGGGGAGCCATCGCCAATTCTGGTCCCGAAGGAGTCGAAAGTTCGTCCAACGAAAGGCGATAGGGAGGAAGTTAGGAGGTATCTCAACGGATCTTATAAACACGTTAGGATAATATATCAGGTCCCAGATTCGGGACATCCTTGGGGTGGCATCACTCCTGCGCGATCCGTCAGCCTATTCATACTCACCGATGAGAGCAACCAGATTTCGGACGTAAGTTGGGACCATTTACCCCGTTTGCTTGGCGATCACTAATCATTGAGAAGCGCGTTATCATTAAAAGGGTGGCCGTTAGTTCAGACAAGAAAGGCGCTGAAAGGCTTCTCGAAATTCTCCGTTCCGAAGCGGGCATTCACAAACAACTAAATGAGGTCGGCTCTTCGAACATTCTGGGGTTTCGAGGTGCATCAGAACGTAGAGGCCATCTGGAAAATCCACACTGGTGGCAACTATTTTGCTATCTCTATACTGATTATGCGCCTGGTGGAGACTTGGACTCGATCATAGAAGCGCACTTTAACTATAATATGTTGGTACACTTTCATAAAATCCGCTCTTACATGCGGGAATTTTTTGATACTCATGGATACGTAACAGGCCGATCCCAGAACATTTCTTGTGGTACGTCTTTAGAAGTCTACTAGACGCCCTATTTGTTCTAAAAACGGGGAAATGCTATGAGAATGAGCAAAAGAGATCTGGAAGGAAGCCTTCAGAAGACCCTATTTCGACGTGGAGGTCAATTGCTCATCTTGACATCAAACCACAAAACGTTTTCATTGGAGGATCAGATTCAAATTATCCCGCATATCCCACTATTCAACTAGGTGACTTTGGTCTTGCTTTTGAGCACGCTCGGAATCACCCCCAGGAACATGAAACTCATCGTTGGAAAGGAACTCCACACTGGCGAGCTCCCGTGAGACGCAACCTCTCTCCAACCTGTTGAATGTTTTAAAAGCTAATATAATCCCAGGAAGAATTCGATAATAATGACCTCAAATTGTATCCTGCGCATTACCCTCCTCGGCTATGGTTTCTCAACGAGAAAACCGACATATACGTAGTAGGGCTAGTAATGTGGGATCTTGTCAGATGTAGCACCCTTTCGGATGCACAGCGTACTATGTTCAGGGATACGCTCAGGCGTTATACCGAGAACCCACCATTATGGAAGTTCCCAGTGATAAGTCTAGCCGATTTATTTGAAACAAGTGACGAGGAAGTCCCCGCTATGTACAGCCACGGACTAATCGACATCATTCAGCGCTGCCTTGCCTTTGAGCAGCAGGGGAGGCCGCCTCTTAAAGAACTGAGAGAAGAGGTCAACGAAATGCTTGCACAGATGGAGGCAGAGAATCCGGAACTTGACGAACTTTTGAAAAGCAAGATATCTACAAAAGATCTTCCTCCCGAGATGCGAATATACGTCCAGGAGGATGCGTTCGGAGTTGGTGAGGGACGACCTCGGAAACGTCGGAAAGTTGACGTTGCAAATCCAGTCGCTGAGCAAGCCATCGCGATCGCAGTCGACGAAAGACAATTTAAGTCGAATCCAACCAAGAAATGGCAAGCGTACGCACTCATGGAAGCTTCAAAACCTGCAATCCATGTCCTCACCAAGAATGGAAAATACTGGATCCACGATCGCGCTTATGTTGACAATGCCTTTCGCGATCTGCAGAAGCAGGTTTTGGATAGACTCACTCCACATAAATATTCCATATCAAGTCACGAATCCCAACCACGAGAAGAGAGACTAGAAAAAACAGAATTTGGGTTCAAAGCACTTATATTGGAGCAACTTGCACAGGCGGCCTGGTTCAAAAGCCAAATTACGAAGAACGATCCAATGTTTCGACAAAGTTACGCTTACAAACAGCTCGCTCTTGACGCCGGAATCGGCATGGAATATGTGAAGTTGACAGATCCGAGACGGGGACAGCTCTTACCTCCTGTCCACAGGCGTTCAGAGACACTTGAAGGGATTATTGCATTCATAGGGAATTGTCAACCGCTGCCGATTTATGAAGTACAAGACGGAGGGCTATTGAGAAATGCGCTTCACTGCGCATCACTATCATGTCCAAACTCCGGCGATGACCACGAAACCCTGGCTAATTATTTCGCGAATAAATTGGGCGACGGGCATAGAGTTCCAGAACTACAGTTGACGAGAGATCGCATTGCAAATGCATATAAGGGCATCCGGCAAGGCGCTAGAATTCTACTCACAGACGATGACCTCTGGAACATGTACGGCCCTAACGATGATGACGAAGCTATGGAGTTTAAGTACTTTCTTGAGAATTGCTGGGGTTTGTTGAAGGCACACTTGTGGACCGATTTTCATATATCCCAAAACGACTTGATCGAAGAAGAGACGCTAGCGAATGGAAGTTGGTAAGCTTGGGGAATGGGTAAGGTTGTTGTGGTTGGTGGATGCCTTCGGATTTCTCTTTCACGTTGTCGGAATACGGGTAGAACCGACCGGGATCTATCAAGAGAGATCTTTCTCACCATGTCCCAATATTCAGAAACCGGCCAGTCTGCTTTTCTCCCCGGTTTTAGAAGATGGCGAAGTACAAGTGCATGGCAGGCAGCCCTTCATATGCGAATGTATGGCGTTGGAGATGTGGAGAAAGATGATGGATTGCGGGGCAAAGTGTGGGGCAACCTCCAACGTCGAGTCCAGTTAACATTCACTCCAACACAGTTCGAGCTTAGCAACCAGAGCTTGACTCTTAGGAGAGGGCTTGCATACGTGCTGATTCATTCGGCAATTGTCGACCTTGACTTTCTTCGGATCGCACGGCGCCGTATAGCGAATGATCAGTCGCAGGAGGTGTCATCTTCCTTCTTGCTCCGCCAAAGCATTGTTTTATATCACTGTCAATACCCCGCATCAGTTTTAGATATCTCGAATTAAGATCGCTGTTTTCTGGACTCATATTCTTTGGACCAAGGATCTGCTTCCTAACCATCTCGCAACCATGCCCTCAGCAAACGGCACGAATGGTGCGAATGGCACAAATGGCACAACCGCCTATAGGAACGGCATCCCAATGACAGACGGCATCCCATGCTCTCCACCATCCAGCTGTCCCAAACCCCTAAAGTACTCCGGCTCTCTCGACCACCTCGACTTCTTCGAGGTAACTCCCATAATCGGCCGCGAATACACAACCGCCAAAATCACCGACATCCTGCACGCCTCCAACGCCGAACAACAAATCCGCGACCTAGCCATCATCATCTCCGAGCGCGGCGTCTGCTTCTTCCGCGCTCCCCAAGACGACCTCAGCGTAGCAGAGCAGAAAGAATTCACAGACCTCCTAGGAAAGTATAGCGGCCGACCAGAAGAAAACGGCCTCCACCGCCACCCGCTCTACAACGACCCGGGGAACCTCACCATGCAAGACGGAACCACAGACGAAAACATCTACGTAATAAATAGCGAAGCCCAAAAGCGCATCTACAAAACCATGCCCAAGCGCGAACTCACCGAACCCCGCGACCTATCCCGAGAATGGCACTCGGACAGCACATTCGAGAACGCGCCCTCGGACTTCAGTTTCCTGGTCATGGAAGAGACGCCCCCGCACGGCGGCGACACGCTCTGGTGCTCGGGCTACGAAATCTACGATCGCATCTCGCCGTCCCTGCGCGCGTACCTCTCCACGCTCACAGCGACGTGCGCGCAGGGCGTTTTCGCTTCCGCGTCTGCGGCTGGGAATTACTCTATTATATCGCCTCGGGGTTCGCCGCTGAACACGGATTGTAATTTTAGCCCTGTGCATCCTGTTGTTAGGACGAACCGCGTGACGGGGTGGAGGAGTGTTTTTGCCGGGGTTGGGCTCCATGTGACGCGTATTAATGATGTTTATAGCGAGGAGGATAGGTTGATTCGGGGGTATATTATGGGGTTGATTACGAAAAACCATGATTGTATCGCTAGGATGAAGTGGACGAGGAGGGCGGGGGCCATTTGGAATAATAGTTGTGTTTGGCATGCTGCTACGGTAAGTACTGTACTACTACTTCTTCTTCCATTTTTACTTGCTCTGCGTCTATTTTCTTTTCTGGAACGGTTGTGATTGGGATATATGCTAATTCGTATGTGGGGAATAGCCTGATACGCATCTCGTTGAGGGAAATCGGGTTGGTGTTAGAGCGTCTAGTATTGGGGAGGTGCCGTATCTAGATCCGAATTCGAAGTCGAGGAGGGAGGCTTTGGGTATGCCGCTTTATTGAGCCCGGACACTTTGGATTTAGTGGAGGAGGACTCTTTGGATTTATTGGAGAAGGACACTTTCGGTAGATATGCTTGTGGATATATTGAGCGTTTTGAATGTGGATCCCCAATGGCAAGTAGGTATAGTATCAGTCACGTGATAATTGCTGTCGAGAGATCGGGTTGTTTAGCCAGAGAATCAAGTTCTATCGTTAAGATGTATATATTTTGGATCTCGTATATTTTCAACTTATCAAATCCAGGTCTCTCTAAATGCCTCCTCATCAATTGTCTTCCACAACTCAAGGTAATGTCAACCACAACTTCAACATCTTAGGATAATTCGGCGTTCCCAGCCCCGTAACCTGGACCGATAGTCAGCAACACCACCTCCCCTTTCAAATTTCAATTCACTCACCGGATCCCACCCCTTAACAGCCTCAAACCCCACAGTCCCACACCCGGGATTCGTCCCATTCGTAATATCATTCAGGATCTCCGGATGCTGATACAGAACCGGATTAATGAATCCAACGGGGCCCTTCCCGATCTTGAACCGCTCTTCGATGATGCGGTTGAGAATAGAGGCGAAGATCGGGGAGGAGGCGCTTGTACCGCCTGAAAGGCGGTATTTACCTTTGTTGTAGACGGCGATATTGTCGCCGTTTGCTGCGACGTCTAGGGGGAAGAAAAGAAAAGGGTAAGTAAATGTGAAGCAGGACTTCGTGGGTGGGGTTTAATTTACCTGGGATACCGCGGCCGTTGCGATTGTATAATCCAGTACCGTTTCCATAGTTTCCATTGAAATAATACGGATACGGTGGATTATGATCCCTGAAGAACGTAGAGACGGCTTCGGCCTGATACTTTGGAATACCGAAGATATTGGAGAACCCACCTCCGGAGGAGAAGGCGGAGCGGTAGGGATGGCCTGGTGTATCGACGACGGCGCTCTCGGGCTCGAAAACTGTGTGACCCGGGTAAATTTTGGTTGCACCGACGTTGGTTAGCCAGGGACAGCTGTTGGGTTGCGTTGGAGAGAAGATTGTTGCGTTGGGGCCCAGGCAACCGTTGGCGGCGCCGTCGCCTGGGAGGCCGCCGACGCCGGTGTCACCCGAGGCTACGAAGATGGAGACGCCTTGGAGACCTAGTTTGAGGAATCTGAGGAGATGGTGTTAGCTGCTATTGCAATGTTTTTGGAATCATCGTACTCATTGCATTGGCGCTCCTGATAGTAGGCAGGTAGATCTTGCTCTTGCTCGCCGTATGAGATGGAAATGATATTAGTGGGCTTGTAGACTCCGCATTGGAGTGGACCCTGATAACCGTCTGGGTCTGGATCTGGATAAGTTGGGTCAAGTACTGGGTCATCTCCTGTCTCCCCGTATGCAGAATATGTGCAATATGACTGGTGGGTCAGTATCAGAAATTTGATTGGGACGGAGAATATAGAAGTACTCACTCCATCGAGAGCGTCTAAGAAGGTGTTGAAGATGCCAGTCGCGTTCGTGGAAGTAGTTGCGTAGATCAAATCATCGGTTTGGTAAAGTGTAGTCGTTTGCGGGTAGATGATGGGATATGCCAACTCGAAATCAAGGTCCGATTCTCCGCCAGCATCAGACACGTTGACGGGTGCAAAGGCTCCATCGATGAAGTTTGGAATCGGATGCGTACCAGCTGGAATGTACGGCGTGAAGTTGGCGAAGAAAAGATCCAAGTCCGTCTGGGAGTAGAAATCACCCTCTTCGAAGATGCCTAGGGAGTTATTGGGACTGACTTTCGCATGCGGATTCTGTATTGGGAATTTATATAGAGCTCGGATGCATGCTGGAGTGATTGCCGTGTCGCAATGGGCAAGGTCGCTGCTATTCGATGGCTTGTACGAAGGATCTCTCATCTTTGGAGGATTGTACGTCTTCCGGTTGCGACCTTTGAATCCTCGCTTTGCAAGGGACCTAGAGATCCTAGCGCCTCTGATGCCGGGGGTGATGTAGTCGATATGCCTCTGGACATGCTTAGGAACGTGATATTCGTCACATGCTGCAACGCTATTTCCAGTCTTGGCATGAGAGAACTCGTGAAACTCTGTATGAAGAAGTCTTTCAACTTCTTCCGTCGTGGCATCGAAAGCCAGCCACCCTTTATTCTCAGAGTGAAGAATACGACTCTTGGCAATTCCGCCAATACTGACGAGCCAGTCTCGAACAGAATCCACGGCCTCCTCGGATGGCTTGAATGCCTCAGTTACTTTGTCGGCAGACCAATGTTTGCCAAAGTTTGGCGAAGACGGATGCGAGCTGTAGAACAACGTTAAGCTAGTGCTTGTAATACCGCTTTGGACGCCGAAATTCACCCGTTCGAAGATGTTGCCCAGTCTGATTAAGTTAAAGCAGGCGAAAGAACTTACACATCTAGAAGCCATTCTTCACCTTTATGCAAATTATTCTGCTTCAACCCTACCCGTACTGGGAGGACGCTCTCGGCATGCAACCTGCTCCGCTTCGTCCATGGTGATAGCGTGTGATGCAGCGTATGGAGACCACGTCGTTCATGCACCACATGAGTATCTGGAACAGGAGTACCCAAAGCTGCTGGTAAAAACAGTGCAACCACGACAAGGGCTGAGGGAAAATGCATGATGGGCCCGATGAACGAAGGACTGGGATGACTGAATGTTCCATGCCGGGCAGTTCGCGGGCCTTATACGCCTGCAACGCGTTTTCGTCGATTAGCCATGTCGTACCTGTACGATTGCTGGCTACCTGCCCATTGGAGGCCTATGTTTGGCTGTAGCAGCACAGTTGGTCCCCGAGCTTCCCTTTTGAGCATAGGCCATTTTGCTGCGGTCTCGTTTGCTGAAGGATCGGCAGGGGAGATACAAACGTCATCTTACAGTACGATTCCTTTGAATGGGCGAGGATGTCTTCTGAAGAGCAGTAGTTGCGAAGTGGTGTTTCGGAACATGTTGGGCGTTCATCTGGATGATTTATGTACTAATCCGAGCACTGAGATGAGTTAGTTGCGGAGGGAGAGAGGAGACGTTCCCGCCGTGCCGCTAAGCAGCGATAAGCATCCGCCGGAACTAGCTTCTAAAATATAGTATTTCTAAAATATAGT
>AJFK01000353.1:0-86731 GCA_000467715.1 Hysterium pulicare CBS 123377 | reverse complement strand
CCCCCCCCCCCCCCCCCCCCACACACACACAAAGGCCAGGTCATGGAATAAGTTTGGGCCACAATTATGATTTTGTCTATAGCAACCACCGGCCCAAGGAACCCCACATAGCTTCCAATACTCTGTGCTCTGTGGGATGTGGACAAGCTATAGATCTGTAGAAGCCGATTCGTTGTTCCGAAATATGGCATGAGGTGAACTGGGAGTAAGGGGGGAAGCCCACATCTGAGGCCGCCCATGACTACGGTGATCAGACCCTACTTGGACCTCTCAAGGGTCCAGTCCAGTCCAGTCCACACCAGTGGTGCGTTTAAAGCGGTTGGATTTTGAGGTACGTTAAAGTAGAATAGAATCCCAGCATCAAAAATGAGTAAGCCGACGGCATGATTTGAACTTGGAGAATCCGATCATGCCTTGTTCCTGTGAAGGCCAGTAACCTCCTAGATCAACTTCCAGATCTTCGACGATCCTTGCAAACAGTAAAGACAGCAACGACAGCATCTCGTTGTCAATGACAATGTCCTGACTCATCGATACTCCGGCCAACTCTTTGAAGAACGGCGCCAACGTTGACTCTGTTGGTCCCATTAGGTGATCGTTCCAGGCGCAAAAGCCAGGGCGGCATCAAACCGTCTCCATCGATAATTGCTTTGTTGTGATCCACGGACAGTGGTGCCAACACGAGACATGAACAGGAGTTGGCATAGTTCGGAAGCAGCAGAAAGCGCCACATGGCGTTCGCGATGCTATGGTTTTATGGCGGCTTTCGGGATTGATAAATTTTCGAATGACGATTATGAACCACCAACTCCATAATTCCGAGGGTTCAGCGAATTGAAGCACACCAAGCCACGAGAGGAGAAGCGCCAGCCATAGGCTCGAGGGTGATAGGAGCGTTACTCGCGACATGCTGGGATATGCTGATGATCTTTTGGTACAGCCATAGCAGAAGAGCCATGGCATCTCCGACTCTCTCTATGTGGAGTAAAGGAGAAGGGCTGAAGGAGTTGATATAGAAGAGAGAAAGATCAAGCAGGAAACTGGCAGGTCGACCAGGTTTATATAAACAAGACACATCAGTCCTGGCCGCGGAGAAAATGAAGAGCGAATGCTGAGAATATGAGAGCGGCGGAAAGGGGAGGGACGTGGCAAGAGCAGTAAGGAGTACTTGGTCAAGAGGCGTAGATGCAGAGGAGTGTAAAAGAGGCGGAGTGGGAACTGAAGCCGGGTAAGGCGTTGTGAGTAAATTGGATACGGCGAGAACTCGACAAATTAGCGGAGAGAAGAAATAAGAACAGACGTTTCAGAAGAGACGGTATTACGATTAATGGTGTATATAGTCTAATGCAGGCTCTCTTGATAACCCGACGATCAAACAAGCATGATCAAAGACAGACACGTAGCACGCGTTCAGGAAGTCCACGTACCTTCTAGGATACAGCGTTTCCCAAATCTCGCCTTGAAGGCGATTGATACTCATACAAACCCAATGCCCGCTTTCCATTCCAAAGCCAAATCAGAATCGCATGCCCCACGCAATGCAAGAAAGAACAATACGAACAATACCGAAAGCAGAACGCCGTACTCTTACAATCTTAGTCTCCCTTCCTCGGATCGTCCACCGAACCACCTCGCCAATCCTTCTCTCCTCTCTGCACCGCTAGATCCACCGCTCCTTGCACCACCTCTTCCACCGCCTGTATCATCATTTCCACCCATCCACTTCGGTCTCTTGAAGTCCGTTGTATCGAAGGTATTCCGAACTCTATCCGCAAAATCCGAGAAAAAGTTGCCATCTTCTTCATCCTCAACCGGCGGTCTAGGCCTACGTTGGGGTCGTTCTGACCGCCTGGCGGGCTGTTCGCTGGATGAAGGAGTAGTGGCGGGATCATCTCTATACACCGCTGGAGTCGTAGTATTATCGCCTCCTCTCTGCGAGAGACCAAGAACGTTCCCACTCGTACCATGAATCTCGCGATCGATCAGCGCACGGCCTTCACGCCAGCTTCCGGTACCATGAACATTCCCCTCAGAATCGTCTTCATCTTCTAGCAGATCTCCGAATCCGCAAATATTCCTAACTTTCCCATATAAATTAAACGAACTCGCTAAAACCGGCAGGAGAATAAACATAGGAAAATAACGCGAGAAGCCGCCCACCGCCGGCGTCAGATTGATGAGCTTTCCGAGGAATTTGTAAAACATGCTACCCTTGTAAATACTAGGTGGCATGAACGTAATGAAATTGTAGGAGAGCGGGACGGTGAGTTTGGCGACTTGTAGACTGTACCAGGTGGCGGATTCCTGGTATGTGCCGCGCCGGACGAGAGCGCGATTACCCCAGATTTTGACTTCGGTGAGAGAGTAGAAGGCGCATATGCACATATAGCAGAGCCAGGCGGCAGCGATGACCTGCCCCGCGAATCCGATTTCGCCGCGGTCGGAACGAGGGTGATGGACAACAGTGAGTCCGACTAATGACAGCTTGGGTTCTAGTGACTTGACGATCTCGGACCATACAATGGAGACAGAGGCGAGCGCGAGGACGAAGGATAGAACATAGTATAGTGCCGGAAGGATGTGCGTGTGAAGATGGTAGCGCAAGTACGGAGTCATGATTGGTATTCGAGAGAGGAATGAGGAACTTGAGGTTTCGAACTGAGAGTCGTGGAATTCCAGTCTTTTCGAAGCAGAAGAATCCAGTATCGCTTGAGTGTCTAGCGCAGCGCGAATCAATCTATCCCATTCATCTGAAAATCGCATCTTCGCATGTCGAGCGCGCTTCAACTTGCGTGTGAGATCTGCAAGATACCGTTCCGTTATTACAGGAGGCACCGTGGCCGTGGAAGACCAAGCAGAAGGCGTAGCTCTCGATTCCGGCAACGAGGACATCTCCGCCAACTCATCAATCCACTCCTGAAAGTCTCTTGCTGTACCATTCTTTCTTTGTTTGAGCTGAACGACCTGAGACTCATACTGTTCCAACTTCTCCATGGCCTCGGTCAACTTATCATGTATCTTGGGCGCATTGGATTGCAAACGTCGTAATCGGCCGCTGATGCTTGCATATCGGAACAGTGAGCGCGGGAGAGCCACTAGGCCATGTCCCATGAGGTAGATCGCCAGTATCAAACCCCATGCATATGCCAACGCCATGACCAGCCCCTTGAAACTTTCGTAGTGGAATCCATTCTGTAAAAAGAAGTAAACGCACCCCAAGATCCCCGAGCCAAGAGTTATCAACTGGTATCGTCCGTTCGATCGAAGGGAGTACATGAGGCGGTCTTTAGGTTCGCGGTATCCAGAATCACAATATTCGCCAAGCAGGGGGAGAAGGACCCAGGTCAGGGCAAACGTCAACCAGTACGTAACTCTCCAACTCTTATAAACCACCCTGGCGGCCAGCCATATCCCTCTATTGTCGGTATCTGTGCCATCGACTCTTGCAAGATCAATCGGAACGAGTAATACTATGCTCGCAGGCAGGGCTATTGCCAGGAACACTGGGACGAGAACGTAGGCCGGAGTTGTTCGGAGCGGCAGATAGTACCGGAGTAGTAGTAAAACGAGGAAGCAGATTACGAGAAGGGTGACGGAGAAGAAGACAGCGGACCCGGGGGGTGAGGCCGTCATCGTGGTGGCGGTTGATGTACGAAGTTGAGATGAGGAAGCGCGCGGAAGACGGTGAAGTGTCAACTCGGAAGCAGTTGTTCAAGGGATAAGCGTGGCCTCCATGGTCTCGACGATTTCAGTAGTAAGAAATGGGCACTGCGACATGTGAGATTCCATCAGCGGTTTCGAAGGTGTATAGGGAAACCGGAATGGTATTATTCATCCATCTTCGGGTGCCTGGCTGATGACGCATCCAATGAACCCTTGCATCTAGATTCTAGAGCACGTGATCGGACCCCTAAGCCTTAAGCTCTAGGCCTGGAGATTCCTCATCTTTCCGATTGCATCATCGCCAACTGCTTTGACTCTCACTGCGGGGCGCGCATCACTAATCAATCTACCTTCAAATACTGCGACTCTAAACTCTCCTACTCCTGTACTTCGCTTTCCAAATCCTCCCCCAACAAGGTATACAAAATCGCCATTGTCGTCTCTCTTTCTTGTCGTACTCACCAAAGCTCTCCTCCAGTTCCACAACCTACTTTACCACTACAACCGGCCTCTGAGACAGGCCGTCCACCCAAAACGTCTTTCCTCCGCCACTTCTTCACGCGCGCCCCCAGCCCCGCGACCATGGCCGCCACAAAGACAAAGGTCCAGTCCATCATCGACGAGAACCCCGTCGCCGTCTTCAGCAAGTCGTACTGCCCGTACTGCAGGGCTGCCAAGTCCTTGCTGACCGAGAAGGGTGCCAAGTTCTACGCTATCGAGTTGGATCAAGTTGGTACGTAACACTATCGGAAGATGCTGGAGTTTGGTCTGAATGGTTGCTGACGGTGGGTGAACAGACGACGGATCCGAGATTCAGAGCACCCTTGCCGATATGACGGGTCAGAACACCGTTCCGAGTATCTGGATCGACCACAAGTTCATTGGTGGCAATTCGGATTTGCAGGCTCAGAAGCAGAAGCTGCCGAACTTGTTGCAGGAGGCTGGCGCTGTGTAGATATGATAGTCAGTATACTAGGTCATTGATGCAAGTGACGGACTAAGTTTCGATGGGCAGTCGAGCCATTATATACTTCAAGTCACAGCCTCTCCAAATGCCATGCGTCCTCAAGATTTAAGTGGAATGATTTCAAGTCTAAACAAAGGGGTAATCTTTATGTTAAGTTTTCTTCGCTGTGGCGAAGTGCTATACCTCGTACAACGAAGCCCGAGATTAGGGGCAAGGGAAGAGAAAAGAAGATGTAACGCGCATGGAGGTCAACGTATTCGCTCCCTCCATCTCTCCTCTCTTGCTGTACTGCTGTACTGCCACAAATGCGCCGCCATGCCTCATGCTGCCATCCCAGGCTTCACACCCTCTACCAGGCCATTTCGTGTAGTTGATGCTTTCGTAATTCAATCGTCTCTACCAAAAACTCTCCACATTGCTCCTTCTTACGCCAAGTCCTACGTCTGCATGGCGTCCGTAAAGCTCTGTGCGGCCGTCGTAGCGAAATACCTAACATCCACATCATCATCCTGCTGTAGTTTCTCGAGGTTCGGCAAGATCTGCTTAGTAATGAGGTCGTTCCCTTTCTGACAACCCGTGCCCTGAGTTCCGGACTTCTGGAGCGCAAGTAGCGTGCCTTCCTCGGGTAATTGCTTGAGCGTATCGATAAGGACGGCGTAAGACTTCGCGACGTTGAAGCGAATGTTCGGAATCTCGTCGTTGACAAGTTTGTCCATCATTGGTAGGATGGAGGTTTCAATGACATCGAGGTTCAGAGCCGGCGCAAGAGTCTGATTTACAAGTCAATAATGGCCTTGCATAAAGCAACGAGCATGGCTTACCGAAACAGCGAAGCAGGTGGTCATCCGGTAGAGGTAGTTAGGATGCTGACCCATTGCCATGACCTTCGGTACAATGGCGTCGTTCGCCCACTCCACACCAAATACTTCAGTAAGCTTCTTCAGATTTTGCGTGGAGGCCTCTCGAATAGAAAAGACGGTGTCGCCAAGCCAGCTCATGCACAGAGAGCTCAATTTCTCGTCGAAGAACTTCACACCTAACTGAGAGGCGAGGAGGGGAACGTATTCGATGATGGCCAGCCGGACACGCCACTGTTTGTCCTCTGCTAACTGAACGATTGCGGGTAGAAGAGACTGAGAAAGGAGTTCGATGCCAATGACTAATCAAGAAAATTAGTTTCAACCGAGGAATCGATCGCGTAATTGAACATACCATTGTTCACAAGCTCTAGCTTCGAGATAATGTTCAGTCGAACGTCTGGGAATTCGTCCTTGAGCATCTGAAGGAACATAGGTAAGAGATGTGAGATGGTCCTGTGCAATTGTCAGTAAGATACGTAGTGAGGTCGCGGCCTAGTGCATACTCGTCTTTCCCAAGGATTGGGGCCAGCCCGCTAATCTGGGTACCAAGAGCCGCTCGAACATGTTGAGATTGATCTGAAACAAGCTCCTCTATGCTTGGCATGACTTCGTGAAGGAGAGTCTCGCGTTCGAGTAAGGCACAGAACCCTGTATGCGATGAGCCGCAAGCGCCAAGAGATTGAATTTAGATTGAATGCTTACCTGGAATTTGCCCCGCAATTGCACTCCGAACTTCCGCCTCAGTATCTTTCAGGAGCTTCACGAAAGCTGGTACCAAGTCCCTGTTGACCACCTCTTCGTCAACAGCTTTTGCAATCTAAGCGATATGTTAGCCATTGAAAGCATGAGCCGCGAATGCCCAAAGACTGACCTTTTCGAACCGGTCTGCAACCATATATCGAACTCTCCAGCTCTTGTCCTCGAATAGATTTCGCAGAGCCGTGAGGAGGACTCCGTGGCTAGACTGTTGCACCTTTGGGACCGACTCTGCGATCGCGATGAGAATGTCCACCGTCAATAGCCTTACACTATCCTGATCATCGCTCGCGAGGTGTTGGAAAAGAGGAATCATCTCTTCGACTACGATAGCTGCTGGCATAGTCTTAATGAACTTGGGCAGGTTATTTGCCGACTGGCGCCGGACCATTGGTGTGTCATCGTGTACCAATGTACCGTATTGTTGTCGAAGCCCTTCCTGCGATGGAGGTGTTGCTCGGACGTATGGCACATTGTAGAGGCCAGTCGCGGATATTTTTGAAGTGAACCAATCTGCTTTTGAAAGTCGAATGACGAGGGGAATGAAAAACTCCTCGACTTGGGATTGTGACAGCTGCTCGCAGATTTTATTCAGAGATTCAACGGCCTAAAAGGTGTTAGATAAAGCTTCTGTTGTAATTTCGGGATCAACATGAACGGACCTTGTCACGAACTAGAGGTTCCTCTATCGCGGCGAGGTTCTCTAGAGGTGAAAGCAGCACATGCCCATATTCCGGCCCCCCCACATAATCAACAAAATTGCCCAATTCTTCGCTCAATGCAGTTAGGACCTCGTCTTCATCTTCCACAGACTCTATGCAATCATATCAGTATTGAGGCAACAGTTTTCCATCGAGGAGTATGTCTCGTACCATCGAGAAAAGGTATCAACTCGTCTCGTGTTCTATCGGCGCCTAGAGCCAAAGCGATTGTGGATAAACGATGGATTGCGTTCAATCGTAACAGTACATCGTCGTGTTTTAGTTCATCGATCAGAACCGCGATTGGGTAGAGCTCGTCGTTCTGGTTTGCTTCCATAGTGTACAAGGCCGGGATCGGTCACGAACTCTAATGTGAAGGAAGTATTCGACGAAGAGGGCGGGAGGAGCGGGAGTGTTTGATACAGTTCGGAAAAGTGATGCTCCGTCAGACCTGAAGAAGGGTGAGCGTTGAAAACCACAGAGGCGGGCCCTGTCGCAGAGCTTTGCGTTGGCGTACCTAGCGGTGGTGAGGCAGAAGAAGAATTCAAGGCTAGGTCGACGTGCTTAATGGCGGGGCACCAGCTGTGCAAATCCAGGTACGTTAGCTGTCTAGCCCAAAATACTGGGTTGAATGGAGGTTGTAGGGGTGGAGCAGTGAGTCGGGGGGTGTTATTGTTGGTGATGATGCAGTCGGGTTGTGGGAACCTCGACTTGGTTATGGCGTTGAGCAAGGCCGCTGTGGCTGACTGTCTGTGGCGGGGCAACCTGAACTTTTAAAGGGCCTTCATCAGTCCGAACGCCAACCTCATTTTCGTTTCCCGTCTTTGGCATTTGCCTTTGAATCCAGTCGTTTCCCATGATGTGAGCCTCTTTCCACCACCGCCATACTTCACCTTACCCCACTTTCCCAAGGAATTGAGCATGTCTCTAACGACCACGGGTCTAGGCTTCATCGAGCTCAAAAGCATGCTGGATAGAATGACACCGTTTCAGAATTCTTTGTTATGTGAAACTAGGACTTCTGAAGACAGCTCTATCGCTCTTTCAAAATTCATTCCTATAGCATCCGGAACACAAATTCCGCAATGAGTGGTCAGCAAGATGATACCACCTTATTGCCTAGAGACGAGACTGGAGATCATTGCAGCACGACCAACCCAGATGAAGAGGAGACTCAGCCTTTCCTTGCAGATTCCATCTCCAGGGAACCGTCACATCATGAGTACCAAGAGGACCTAGGCCAGCAGGGGCTTCCCAAACAACTGACCACTAGGCATGCTTTTGCTATTCTCGTCAGCATACAAATTGGATCTGGAATATTTGCCTCACCAGCCCAAGTTGACAGCAATGTACCATCACCGGGAATGGCTCTGGTTATATGGCTGATTGGTGGTTTCCTTTCGTGGGCTGGTGCTGCATCTTTTGCAGAGCTAGGCGCCGCTCTCCCATTCAATGGTGGCATGCAAGAATACCTTCGCCATGTATACGGAGATACTGCTGCTTTCTTGATGGCATGGACTTATATCATGGCTGCGACACCCTCATCCATAGCCATTCAAAGCATTGTCATCATTGAGTCTGGGGTATCCATCTTGAATCCCACAACGCCCCTAGCCGAATGGAAGTTCAAGGCCTTCGCTGTACTTGTCTTTCTGTGCATGGCTCTGCTCAATTCGATAAATACTAAGATCACCATGCGGCTGAGCGAGTCATTCACGGTCTTCAAGATTAGTACCGTGGTAATGATTGTTGTGGGAGGAGTCGTAGCCTTTGCGGCCCACTTTGTTTCTTCAGGCTCATCACTATCCGGCTCCAAAGATTGGTATACCAAAAACTGGTTCCTTACTCGACCCAGCGTCTCTGGAGGACATACTGTCGAATGGGGCAAGGTCAGCACGTGGGAGTTACTTGGACATCTTTCGGCAGCCATATATGCCAGTCTGTGGGCTTATGATGGGTGGGGTAACGTGAGTCTATAAGCAAAGCTTAGCCTCGCACATCTTATTACAGCCTCAAGGAACTAACTTTTATTCAGGCGAACTTTGTCGCAAATGAGATACAGAACCCTGGCCGCTCTCTGCCTTTGGCTATCAAAGCCGCTATGACTGTAGTACTAACATGCTACGAGCTCGTAAACATTTCATATTATATCCTCCTTCCATGGGACATGTTAAGCATGAACGATGCAATCGCTGTAGTACGCATGCCTTAACGTCGCTAAATCATTTATGCTGACAGTTCCTGAGGCGGCCGCAAAATCACTTCTTGGCTACTCTGCTGGCGTGGTGGTCACGCTACTAGTAGCCATATCCTGTGCTGGCGCCATAACGAGCAACTTGTTTGCAGTAGGGAGGCTGACTGTGGCGGCATCTCAACGACACTATCTTCCAGGTTTTCTAAGTCGCAGAGGGATGCCATGGGATTCAGTTCATCATGATGCTTCCAACTCTGCTTCACCTACGCAGTCCAACTGGGATGCACCATTGTGAGTTGCTTCCCACCTCCCCTTATTCAAATTTGACAGACATTGTTTCAAGCTATGCGAACATACTTGCAATGATTGTTACAATCATATACATAGTCACCGGAAGTTTTCGAGCTCTTCTCACATTTGTTGGTAAGTTAGGCTTGACCTTCCATTTTCAGACCTACTGACCACGATGCGAAGGTATGGCAGAGTGGATCTTCTACGTTTCTACGGTCACCGGCTTGATCGTCCTACGTTCCCGAGAGCCAGGCCTCATTCGTCCTTACCAACCACCAATATTGATCCCAATAATATTCTGCATCGTGGGCATAGCGGTCATACTTCGTACTGCAATGTTCGCGCCTATGCAAAGCACGGCGCTCGCCGCATTATTAGGCGTAGGTTTCCTAGTCGGGAGATTACGTTCTGGAGGATAAGATACCTAGCTACTATGCGGATAGACAATGCGGCGAGAATATGTTTTGAGATGTCAGGTTCTTGACGCAGTACAGGCTGAAGCAGACATCGTCCGTTGACAGCGCGGGTTCGATGCGGGGTGTGCGTATGTTGCTTGTAAACGTAAACCTTTTTCCATTCAATACTTGCACAGGCTTTGTATACTTAAGCAGTTTCTGGATTTGCTTGATGAAGACAACTGGCTTTTACTGCGCTTGAATGATCTGGGCACACCCCTCTCAACTTCAGTGTTGGGGGCAAGCATACACTAGAGCCACAGATTACGGCTTTCGCAATATAATGTTGAAGCTATTTAGTGTAAGACTTACAGAAAAATACTCCACTCTTATGTGCACGTCCCTGTTATGTCATGGAAATGCAAAGGTTTTGCGATGAGGGTGACGAGCTTGAGGATAGCCCTCAGAGGATACAAATGACGGCGCACAAGAGAATTAAGAGCGAAAGAGAAAATATGCCATCGTGCTTTTGAATCATCTGGGGTTGTGCGACATCTAAAGCGCCTTTGATAAGAACGAGGTGTGGTTAAAGCAAGCTTCTGGACCTGACCAGTATGTAAGTCCCTGAATACTTACTTTACTTCACAACATCAGAAAAGGGTTTGTTTTCTAAGGCTTTTGCGATACAAAAGCTGTAGAACGGACAATTTCGCGTGCTTCAAAAGCTGCGCATCTCATAAATCTTGAACAGGCTTAGTTTGTACCATACTGCGCCATCATTTTGAATGTAGGGTCTTCGGGGGAAATGTACATAGGGTCTGCGAACTCCCGGTTCGCGGAACATTGAGCTGAAAGGGTTAATTAATACCGATAAGGAGTCTGCCTTGCGAAGTACCTGGCATTGAAATCAGGAAATAGGCAAGATGGCTCTTTTCCCCTCGGCACTTTCACGTCAAGGGGCTTATGCACTTACTCATCCAACACCCGACTAAGCAAACGGTTGGTGATAATCGTTCTTCGAAGCGCCCATGCCACCTTCTGAGATGCTGTCTTTATCAGTCTTTCATCAAAGTCAAACCTGTTGATGGAGACGATGACGGATGCGGCGGCGCTTCTTGAGACAGGAGAGCGTTGATCTCTATCCCCTCGTCCCTCAAGGAATGTTCGAAGTATTGCATAGCGCCAATCGCGTTCACTCTCTTCAAGGTACTTGCCCGTAGAAATCTACAACCTTGGAATATGAATGAATTCAAAGATTTCCCCGTGGCCCAAGGTGTTTGTGCATCCTGATGGCATGGAGAAACTCCGTCATTCGGTCCTGAAATGGGTACCCACCACATTGCTATACTTGAGTGCGGTATTAGTTGGAGCCAGACGGTCTCATGGCTGCCCTATTACTTCAGCTTGGCCCCCTCCTTTAGGCCTGGGTCGGTGAGGTGCAGTGTCGGACAGCCCCCAGCCCCAGCATCAATACTATCTGGCAGCAGATCCAACGTCAGCTCCTGCAGAGGGTCGGCAACTCTAGTTCGAAATTGATTGACTCCTTCTTCATCCGGCACCGCTCGATGAATATTGGACTCGTCTCGCGTGGTGGCCAGGGGAGGACTTGTCGGTAGAGGGCTTACTGGGACGAGAGTGTGGTAGAGAAAGCTTCGAGAAAATCAGCCTTGCCCTGATGGCTGCAGCCGCCCCTTGACATGCACGCTGATGATGTCTTGCAATGCATCGTGAGAGCCATGTCAGAATTTATATACGTACCGTGAGACAAAAGTGGCTTTTGACGGCGCAAACGCCATTCCCCTTTCCCCGCTGCATACCAGGCCTGCTTTGACCTCCTCGAATGAGCATATTGTACGTTGCGCGGGCGGGTTTTGAAACAGCTGCACAATCCACTCATAAGTCCAGCCTTCAGCGCTTGTGATGTGGTCAACCTCGACCGAGTGCCGCAACTCCCTCCTCCACCTTCAGCTGCCTAACCTTTTCCTCTACGATCCTTCTGTCGCCTGCCGCCACTCTACGATTCCTCCCTCTTCCTAGACACGGCATTTATTGAGGAGGCCGCTGTTGACGACTCTCATTATCCCGGCCCATTCCATTTCTCGGCAAGGCTCGCTCGCACGCGCCTCAACCTCCCTCCACCACGGGATCCCACTTCCAAGTCCTACAGCCTTCTGAAACCTTTCTGCAGTTACAGCCCGCTTTCATTGTCAAGGTATGAGCCACTTCGTCACTGGTACCACTAGTTGCCTGGCAATTCGGCCTCGATATACGAATATTGACTTCGAATCGCGGCAGAAACCCCTCCAAAGGCACCAGTCGATCGTCTGAATAGCATTCCTGCACCTCATCCTAAGTCAACAACACACATTCAACGCAGACCGCCAGGTTTCGACCATAGAGTCGGTCAGATTACTCGGCTTACTGTAGCGCCCGAGCTGCTGGGACCAAGGAAAGCTGATTTTACGGCGTACAACCTTAAAACCAACAGGAACCACCCTTCATCCTGCTACGATTCCTTGAGCTTCAAGCGGTCGTGAGGATAACGACAGTTCGCTTTGTCGCGCAGTCACAGGACTCTGTCGCCGCGTATTCCCCTTACCGCCTGATAGGCTGGCTCACGATCTGCAGCTTTTGACTAAGGGCTGTACATCTTTGCTCATATATGCAGCCTTCCCCAGATCATAAAGGACTAGACGGAATCGTGTCGAGTTCAACCCCTTCACCGAACATGTCTTCTCCAGCTCCCCTCCTCCGTCCACCTATTCCAGGCGGTCGCTCCGCTAGCGGCAGCCGTACCCCTCGCCTGGGTCTCTCGATTCCACCATCACCAAACGTTCGACCTGTTGTTAATGGGGCAAATGAAGGCCAAACTCTAGGAAGGCCTGCGCCACCACAGCTTCGCCTAGCGACCCCAATGGGCAGCAGCCACACTCCGCATGAAGGTCGACCTCATCCCAGAGGACTTCCTCCACTACAAATGCCCGGGGGAGGCTTATCGGCAGGTGGGTCTAGTGATGCTAGCGGGCACTCGAGATCGGGTAGCTTTGGAGAGGCGCAAGCAAACGGATCAGCTGGATCATACTCCGCGGCCTTGGGTTTCCCAGGACTTCAAAGAGGATCCGGATCCGACCCGATATCGGCGATCTCGCAAGGTGGAAGTGAGAGTGCTCCAGCCATGGAGAGGGAGGGTAGTATGCAGGCGTTGCCAGACCTTGAGCAGATGGCTATTGAAAGGGGCCGACCGCTCGATGTGGAAGATTTAGATGATGCCGGTTGGAGAGCTGCCAGCGGTAAAGGGATGATTGAGGAGCAAGGAAGTTTAGGGGAAGGTGCGGGCGGCGCGGTAACAAGATGTCTCCTAAAAGGTGGAAAGACCGTGTTTGCATTGAAGGTACGGATTTGTCTGGCGCGATTTGTGTCGACTTTACTAACTGTCCGGCAGATCATAACGACTAACCCAGATCCCGATGTTAAGAAACAAATAGTGCGTGAACTATCATTCAATAAAAACTGCGCGAGCGACCATATTTGCCGTTACTACGGTGCTTTTATGGACGATAGTACAGGTACCATTAGTATCGCCATGGAGTTCTGTGAAGGTGGATCCCTTGATTCAGTCTATCGAGAAGTCAAAAAGCTGGGCGGCAGGACGGGTGAGAAGGTTTTAGGCAAGGTAGCCGAAGGCGTCCTAAATGGCTTGACCTATCTCCACTCCCATCGTATCATTCACCGAGACATCAAACCCAGTAATATTTTACTTTGCCGAAACGGTCAGGTCAAACTATGCGATTTTGGGGTTTCTGGAGAGTTTGGCACGAAGGGAGATGCCAATACTTTCATCGGCACGTCATACTACATGGCGCCTGAGCGCATCACTGGTCAAAGCTACACCATCACGAGTGACGTTTGGAGTCTAGGAGTGACGCTGCTCGAGGTTGCACAGCACCGATTCCCCTTTCCTGCAGATGGTACAGAGATGAATCCAAGAGCTGGGTTGATTGATTTACTCACTTACATTGTACGGCAACCGATCCCGAAACTCAAAGACGAGCCGGAGCACGGAATCAGATGGTCGGAGAACTTCAAGTACTTCATTGAGTGCTGGTATGTTACATCCTTTGCTTATCATTTGGTCAGATTGCTGATGACCCTATAGCCTCGAGAAAGAACCACCTCGAAGAGCTACTCCTTGGCGGATGCTCGAGCACCCCTGGATGGTAGAGATGAAAGCTAAGAAAGTCAACATGGAACATTTCCTGAAGCAAGTTTGGGACTGGAAGGACTAATGACCTCAACCTCCTTCGCGGTTTGCACAAATTTACGCCTTCTTGCATTTGTAATACGCATCTCTTCGGTCACCGAGCCTACGGTCATGTTCTGGGTATAGACTGTTAGGAAGAAAAGATATGAACATCTTCACTTCTTATTTTGGAGTATAGCAGGGGCATGCATTGCTAACGTGTTGCATATCAAGACAAATGTTGGGGAAGAAAGAGGCTCATAGATGTGCGTACGAAACACTTGATATATTGGTGGGGACCTTGGATGAAAGGGGCCTCGAGTGTATGAGGAGGCACTTCAGACCCCGGCATTGGGAGGGCGTTACATTTCGGTTCCAATGCTGTTGCCGCCATGCAACGTATTTTAACAGACATCTTTAGCTGTAGGAAGACCGCGAACGGCGGAAAAGACAACTGAAATTAAATTAACCACTGCTCGATCAAACCGACGTGATAATCAGATTTCAAACCTTGACCAAACCCCAATCCGGACCCTTGGCATCGACTGAGGTCTCCCGCTGCAACGGGTTTGGCGTCAAAATCCTCGGCCCGTGATATTATCCGAAAAGAGTCATTGCCAGTGAATTTAATGAGGCATTGCAATTCGAAACCTGCCCGCCATAGAGTACTATCCTGAGTCAGACTGACTTTTTGCTCGCTCAGATCTGGATATCCACGAGTCCCCAACTTTTGGTCCCAGAATACCCATCCTATCCGTGTCGACGTTGGTCGACGACTGACCCCACTCAGCTCTAGTAAAACACCATTTCCACCACCAATTCGTACTGCTACCTGCATTTAAATCATAACCCCACGATGCCTACGATAGCGGTCGATAAAGCCGAACTCTTCAGAGAGCTAGGAAAGGAATATACAACGGAGGAATTCGACGAGCTATGCTTCGAATTTGGCATAGAGTTGGACGAGGACACATCGCAGAGCAAGAAACCAGAGGACCTGGCGCAACCGCCGCAATTGAAGATTGAAATACCGGCCAATCGATATGATATGCTGTGTTTCGAGGGAATTGCGCTGAATCTGAGGGTCTTCCTGGAGAAACAAAAGCTGCCGAAGCTGACTCTAACGGCGCCAAGCGGGGGAGAGTTACAAAAGATTGTGGTTAAGAAGGAGGTGAGGACACAGATCCCTTTAGTTTTGGTTAGAGAATACCTTGGGCTGATTCGAGCCAGACTACGAGTATTCGGCCTCTTGTTTCGGGGGTCATACTACGGAACATCGAGTTCACTCAGGCAAGATACGACTCCTTTATTGCGCTACAGGACAAATTGCACCAGAACCTTGCGCGACAGCGGACATTAGTATCGATTGGTACACATGACTTGGATAGTATGTCTCAGCGAGATCTTGTCTGAAAGCCCCGGCTAATGAAGTATAGCTATCAAGGGACCTTTCACGTATGAAGCTTTACCGCCTGAGGAGATTGAGTTCATACCGCTGAACCAGTCTAAGAGTATGAACGGGAACCAGCTCATGGAGTTCTATGAGGCAAGTAGTTCGATCGTGTCCTACTGTGGGATTCAGTCTAACTGTCTGAATAGAAAGACAAACACCTCGGCCGCTATCTCCACATTATCAGGGATTCACCTGTGTATCCTGTCATCTATGACTCCAATCGGACGGTTCTCTCATTGCCACCAATCATCAATGGCAACCACAGCAAGATTACCTTGAACACGAAGAACGTCCTTGTTGAGATCACCGCTCTTGACAAGACCAAAGTAGAAATTGTGAATCACATCCTAGTAGCAATGTTTGCCGGCTATGCAGAGTCAATAGAACCGATAAACATTGTTTCTCCACACAACCACGAATCAAGAGAAGCGCCGGATTTAAAACCTCGAGAAACGCAAGCGGAAGTGGATTACTTGAACCAAGTCACGGGTCTCAGTCTATCACCAGAGGAGATCTGCAAGCTACTAGATCGCATGGGCTACTCCGTCTCCCCGTCGAAATCGGACAATAAACTATTGGACGTCTCTATCCCAGTGACGCGCGCCGATGTCCTCCATCAAGCCGACATAATGGAAGACCTTGCAATCGCATATGGCTTCAATAAGTTGCCACGGTTATATCCTAATAAGTCCGCCGCGGTTGCAGCTCCTCTCCCAATAAACAACCTCGGCGACATCGTCCGCACCGAAGCCGCGATGGCAGGATGGAGTGAAGTTATGCCACTCATTCTTTGCTCGCACGAAGAAAACTTTGAGTGGTTAAATCGAAAAGACGACGGCAAAACGGCAATCAGGCTAGCAAACCCAAAGACACAGGAATATCAGATTGTTCGAACTTCCTTATTACCTGGACTACTCAAAACCATTAGTTCCAATAGGCATCACTCGCTCCCTATAAAGGTCTTCGAGGTCAGCGATGTAGGCTTTATAGATTTGTCGCAGGAAAGAAAAACGAAAAATGAGCGACATTTTGCAGCGGCTATCATGGGCAAGACGAGTGGATTTGAAGTAATTCATGGGCTGATGGACAGGCTTATGTTGATGCTTAAGTCTGCTTTCGTCACCAGTGAGGAGGGAATGAAGAATGAAAAGTTGGAAGGATACTGGATTGAGGAAGTCGATGGTAATAGGTCCATCCAAACGATTTGATAGTCTAAAGCTAACGAACATGCAGATCCTACTTTCTTGAAGGGTCACGCTGCCAGCATCAATCTGAAGATAGATGGTAAGCATCATGTCATTGGTGTCTTTGGTATCCTGCACCCGTCTGTGCTGCACAAGTTCGAATTAGGGTAAGGAATCCTTGACTTGATTAACGGTCTTTTTTAACTGACATGGCACCCAGATACCCCGTCAGCACTCTAGAACTCAACCTAGAAGTCTTCTTGTAGATGCTGTTGCAGCATTTTTGCGTCTGGTCTTACATTGTCTAAAAAAGTTTCAAATACGCAACCCAGATACCTAAAATTCGATGGAAGAGATTTTGAAGAATAGTAAATATTAGAATGATGTCCGTCACGTGGAACGTTTTCAACAAGGTTCTATGCTGAAGTCTAAATTTCGAATGACTTATCCCACCTGATTTTCTCCATTCACTCTAACGACCTCAATTTCTTTCCATAGCTAAGTTTCTGAAATGAGTCAGATCTCACGTCCTCGGCCTTCTCGCCGCCATCACGCCGTCATTCTTCCTCAGCAGCCTTAAATGCTCCAACCCTTCCGTTCATATTACTCTTCGCTCTCCAAGTCTCGACATAATCAGGTACATCCTCAACCAAATTCTCCTTCCCAGGAATCGGCTCTCCCCACATGGTCCAAGCAGGAATGACACCAGTCCAGACTCTTTTCTTGAGTGCCTCATCCTTAAGGTCAGCTCGATCCTCCCCCGGACCCCCCTCCCTCACCTTCGCACTCGCACTCTCAATCGTGACGCGCAGAATGCTCGTACTCGTCATCTCGGTCTTAGTAGGCGGGATGCGAGAATTCTCCCAACGGGAGGGCAACATGTTATCCGTGATAAGTTCCATAGCGTACATTTTCTCCTTTTCGTCAGTCACGAGCGTTGCATATCCGAAGACGACTGCGGAGCGGAAATTGCAGGAGTGGTGGTTGGGAGTTAGAGCTAGAACGAGCCCATCTAGGAGAGTGGCGGCTATGGTTACGGGGAGACCTTCTTCGGCTTCGGGGTTGGAGGGACTCTTCATTAGGCGCGAGGAGACGTAACCATGGATGTAGAGGTCTTGGGACGAGGTTGCTGCGTCCGAAGTGGGATTGTCGAATGAACCGGTGCAACCGAGCATGGGTAGGAGAGCTGGAAATGGAGTGCTGGGATCGGGAAAGGAGACGTGAAGGACTGGGCAGGTGTTTATGATGGTATGGATTGTAGCGTAGTCATATGTGCCTGTACGAGCATCAGTGAACTGGAACAAACAGAACGGTTAGGGATTCGAAAGACCATAAGTTTTAAAGTGGATTTGGATGCTTTACCTCTGTTGCCATACCGCTTTACGGTGTTGACGCTCGTTTTGGGATATTCTTGAGCTGCCATCGTCCACTCAGTGTTTGATTCACTGGCCGTACTTTGCTTCAATTGCCCTGGAGGTCGAGAAAGATTGATGTCCTCTCCTTTTTCTTCAATCAGCTAGCTATCTTATATATCTTCACTGAACTATGACTCTTCCCTTCCGCTCATCATCAGGATGCCGATACGCCGCTGCCGAAAGCGTCACATACAAAGTGCAGGATTTCTTTCGGCAGTACTTACTCCTAGAGGTTTAGTGGATGCAGATTACCAGGACGGATATGTGCGTCTGGCGATTGGATAGATGGAAGAGTGCAGTCATTCCTGTAAACGTCTCTGAGATCTTGCTTTGATCGCGAAGTATTGCCCCGGACATTTCCTTAGATATCTGACAAGCTAGAGAGTAAGAGATGGTCACGTGCAGCTTCAACGCCAAGCTGTCAAAGCAGATAAGCTTCGCCGAGAGAAGAATGGGCCAGATGCTTATTGTTAACTCGAGCTCACCACCTCCTCTCTCACATCACCTTTGACTTACGTAGAAGAATCGGTGCCGGTACCTCGCAGTTTGTGAAACTGTAAGACGATGACCTTGACAAGGAACAAAGCCTGCTGGCAACTGTTTAGCCATTGCTTACGAAGGCCAAAAGGTAGAGATATACTAAGTTTTGGTGAGAGTGGGTACGAGAGATGAGGAAGCCCGATTTTTATTAGGAGCTGTTTAGGGCTATCTGTACGAGGGTGAAATAAATATATCTACTCTGGGTCCAATTCTCTGTTTACCTTCTTTTTTCCCTTCTTATGCGTCGCACAGTATCCTTCCATTCATTGTTTAGCTTTGATAGAAGAAGCTCTAAACACAATTGTGCATCGAGCTCCAATCTTATCATCTCTTCTTCTCTTTCTCTCAAACCTCACCCACGCAACAACATCCCTCACTATTGTTAAAACGTCCACCATACCCAATGGCTTCAACCCCCCTCCCCTAAGCTGGAACTCCTTCGGCATCCAAGCAAACCCCTAACTCCCACCTTCAGCTTTTCCCAGTCTTCCGTCCTATCGCAATGCAGCCATCTTCCCTTCCTCTGCCCAAACTCTACCAACAGTCACTGTTCACTCGAGCGGGTGGAGCATCGGCGACCACGGCGATGAACTCGGGCGGATTATCTACGATGACAGTCTGTTTGATCTGGCGAGCATTGGTATGGGAGTTAAGATGGGAGTCTATATTTTACCGAGGCTTTTTGTAATGATGCGAATAAGACGATTGAGGGGACGGATATCTGTATTAACCAGACTCTGAGTGGGAATAGCAATGGGTTTGCAAGGTGTGATTTTGATTTCGAGAAGCCCGGGGTTCAGGAGTGGCATAATTCTGTAGTCAATCTTTTTGCTTCGTGGTAAGGTTCTGAAAGTGCCCTTCTTTGCTGGGCAGTGACCAGATGCGGATGATTTGGGCAACTGAGCACGACAAATCCATTGGAAACTTATACTAACCCAGATACTTAGAGGCGTTGACTTAATAAAACTCGACTTTATAACCCCCGGCTCCCCCGACAATGGCGGGAACCTCCCAGCCAACAACCCCCGCAGCGTAATAGCCTACCACAACGCCATCCAGAACTCCGGCCGCGAAATACTCCTCCACATATCCTGGAAGCTCGAACGTAACACTACCTACTTCCCCATCTGGGCCTCCACCGCCGACAGCATGCGAACAGGCCAAGACATCAACAACAGCGGTGCCGCAAACTTCACCGCGTGGCCAACCGTCCAGCGCGCCATAAATAACTACCGAGATCTCATTTCAGGAGTCATTGCGAATGGAGAGCTGCCGCTGACGATTTTCCCGGATATGGATAATGAATATGTAGGGAATAATGCCTCGATGAGCGGTGTTACAGACTCTCAAAGCCAGACCATCGCCACGCACTGGAATTGTGCTGCTGCAAACTTGATGACAGGGTCTGATCTCACGAATTTGGATTCTCTGGGTCGGATGCTCCTCGCGGATCCAGGTGCTTTAGATGTAGCTGCTGTTACGGCGAAATTCCCCACGCAGCCGCGCAACCCGGACGTTGGCACTAATTCTTCTCGATAACTTTAGGCATGGATTGCGGGTCCGGATCAAGATGGAGATGGGAGGGCGGTAGTGGTGCTAGTGAACTATGGGCCTGATGGCGGACAGGGGGACTTTGGGACTAGTTTGACGGGCAGACAGAATGTAACGGCTATTGGGGATGATCTGGGGATTCTGGGGGCTTATAGTGTGAGGGATGTTTGGGGAAAGAATGACTTGGGAACGCGGAATGGGATGGTGAGTGCGATGTTAGAGGAAGGGGAGACTTGATGCTGGATTTGATGCCGGTGTAATCACATCAGCATACCTGGAAAAACTTGCAGTTCACGCGCCCCAATCTTTACTTCAGCAATGGCACTGTACATCCCTCTGTCCGACTAGTCCTCGACTCCTCTAGCACCCACTCCTCGATTTGAATCCGCATGATCTCATTGAAAGAAGCCAAGCCTTTCCTCACCCTTCGCTTCGTTTCTTCAGTCGGTGCATTCCAATACGCCGTGACATCAAAGAAAGTCCCTTTCCTCGCTCCATCAAACGCACCTCCCCAGCCACCTCATGAACGACTGTCAGCAAATACTACTAGTCTACATAAGAAACTAAGACTCATATGCGGAGTAGAACCTTTTCATCCGGTCGAGTACTTGAAACCAATTTGGAAAGCATACTAAGAAACCTGCCTTGTCTTGGAAAAGGGAGTGGCGATACTGGGAATAAGGTCGTTCTAGTTCAACAAATTTGAACCTCTCATCAACACTGTTGCAACGATAAAATTGCAAGCTATTTGACGTTGTGCTCAATTCGTTATACTTGAAAAAGTTCTTTTCCGCACACAAAAGGCCATCTATTGGTTTACCATGCCCTCTATTTCTAACTCTCCATTTAAGCCCACTTCATCTTCTCCCCATTAATCCCTTCTTCCAACCCCCAGCCACCAAGAGCATCCACAAATCCCTCATCAGCCAACCTTTTCTTTGCACCCTCACCCCTGAACGCGATCTGCGCGCCGAGTCTCCACGCCGTATCCATCATCGGTATCACCACCTCGACAATCTGAAGGTGCTTTGGATCCTTAACCGCGGGCTTCTCGAATATAGCTTCGAGTTCTACTTTCGTAGTCGCTTTGTGGAAAGAGTTGGCTGCATCAGGGTGATGGAACAGAGGCAGGAGGGCCGAGTAGTTCGTGGGAACTATGTCGTTGTATGCTACATATACGTTCTCATTAGTCCAGTTTCATACAGTGAAACGTTCAAAAACTGAAGCAAAGAGAAGTAGGAATATTTACCCTCTTTAGCGCCCCAAATCAACCTCTCAACGGTATAACCCTGATTGTTTATGATGAAGATGATAGGTTTCAAACCCTGTTTGACCATAGTTCCGATCTCCTGAATCGTCATCGCCATACTGCCATCGCCTGTGATCAGGATGGTGCGACCTGAGGAAGGAGAGAGTTCTTTTCGCGCGAGGTCGGCGCCGAGTGTGGCTGCTGTGGCATAGCCTATGCTGCCATAGTAAATTTGGGCGAAGAATCTTTCAACAAGTAAGAAGGAAACCTCTCTGATGTTAATTCCCTGGTGGAAGTATTGGGCTCACCGTATGTCTTCGGGAAAAGTAATATCATACAGTCCAAACACCGTCGTCCCCGTTTCTCCAATGAGCACATCGCCCGGACGGAAGAACTTCGCAAATTGCGGCCATACCCATGATTGCGTGATATGCTTAGCATTAAGGTCTTTGGGCTGGAGCGGAGGAGGTAGCTGGGGTTGAAGGTGTTTGCTGGGAGATGTCTTTTCGATTTCTCCGCAAAGTCGGGCGAGGAGTGGCTTGAGGAAGATGTTTGGGTATGTTTTGCCTTTCACCTAATAGGTTTGGGAAGTTACTTCCGTTCGTTGGATGTGAAGAGTTGACTTACGACAACGTTGGTCGGATTAATCTGAACAATTTTCTCCTTCGGAAGCTTCCGCGAGAAACCTCCCGAGTTCGTATCCGCAGGCAAGTACCCGAGCAGCAGGACTAAATCACTTGCTTCGCAAGCAGCCGCTACACCCGGCGCGCTGATCTGCCCATTATACAGACCCACATACTTAGGATGTGTCTCATCGACAAGTCCCTTTGAGCAATTTGCAGAGAAGAAAGGGATTTGAAGCTTATCGACAAGCTGTCGAGCCTCATCAACAGCATTATATCGATGTACCAGCATATCGATAAGCATAGATGGCTTTTCCGATTCGGAAAGGGCTCCTTTGATGGCGGTTATGGCGGCTTGTTGGCTTTGGGTATCTATTGGGAGGGAGAGATCGATCTTTTTGTCCAAGAGATTGGCGGGAACTTCTTCCATTGATAGATCTAAAGGTAAAAAGATGTATACTGGAGCTGATTGAATACAGCATTCTCGAATGACGCGCTGTTGGTATTAGTGGCACCCGAGGAGCAGATGGAGTTCTATGCGCTACTTACGTCGATTTCAGCCGGCGCCGTTTTGATATCCCATAGTTCGGCCTCGGCAACACGGAACTGTTTAGAGGCCTTGTTATACATCTGTAGAAGATAAACTGTCAGTGTGGTAGGTATTTGATCCTAGGGAGATGCTATGCATGCCTGATGATCGGGCTTATCACCAATGGAATGATGAATCATCATATTATTGTCCTGCATTGCGCGTGTCGTTTGCCCAACAACATGAATCAATCTGACCCGTTCCGATAGAGCACCGGCAACGCCATTGAGAGCGCTGAGTTCTCCTATATCATTTGTCAGCATATATGTGATGTAGATCTCGTCAACAGACTCACCGACTCCGTGGGTAGTCACCACTTGATACAGCAAGGATATTAGCTGCATCTTACTCCAGGGTTTTAGATGATACTCGAGTTACTTACACACGCCCGGGGCTCCCTTGATCCTACCATACCCATCCGCTGCGTAGGCGGCATTCAACTCATTCTGGTTCCCAACTGCACATTTCAGCATACGTCAACTTTCTACATGGTAGTGTATTTCTCAAAAGACCAACCCCATTTCAATCCTTTGACTTGAAAGATGTAATCCAGAAATTGGAGATTGAAGTCGCCGGGTACGCCCTACAATGCCCCCGGGTCAATGTCCAAAAGTCATATGATTAAACAAAAGCGTTTATGTCAAATTCGAATGTTATGCATACAAAAATTGTGTCCACGCCGATCTGATGAATTCTGGTAGTTTGTAAACGTCAGCGCTGATTACCTAAGTACGGGTGCGCAGTTCAGATAGAAGGAATACCTTTCCCAAAGATATCTACCAAGAGGAATAGTTGCCATTTTGGATGTTTATTCAACCAAAAAGATTAAGGCAGTAGACAATGCAAAATCCTAGGAAATGAAGATAACGGAGACTAAAAAGGAAGTTGTTCCAAAGATCAATGTGATAAGAGAACGGTTTTAGCGGGGAAGCATGTTTACTTAAACTCGGGGACTAGTTCCACAAGTCTAGCCAAACTAAGATGCTGATGGATCCTCCGTCCTGAGTAGAAAAGATGCAAAGATTCTATAGGACGGAAGCAGGATATCATTAGGTACTAGAGGCCGTGTGGAGATGGGTTGGGGGTATTCGCGGAGTTTCAATGACTAGTCAGAAAAAGGAGAAAGTTGCCTCGGTACCGGAAGGTCATCACGGGCCTTGGGATGGAAGTGGCTAGTAGGCCTTTGTATTATTATGCGATAGATATCAGATCCAAAGCCGATCTGTATGTGTTCCGCCTTGAGTATAAATGGAGGAGGACATCGTCATCAAAGGATGTCGGAGAAGCGTATGCAATTTAGTTGTCTCGCCGTATTCCCTCCCTCTACACTAACTTCCTTTCGACTGGATATACAAATTTGCCCAGCCATAGACTCGCTGGCTCCTGTTTTGCCTCCTGCAACGAGCTTAGACTGTGGCGCTCTCCTCTGTAGTCCCAGCCACAGAGCCCTTCTTCGCGTCCTCAAACGTCGCAAGTTTGAAATCATAAGGCAGTTCAAATTCCGCATTCGGATCTCCCTCTCTCGGCACGAAATCTACCACCAGAGAGTCCTTAACAGCGAAGACAGCATCATCGGTAATATGTTTATCGCGCCTGTCAAAGATTTGGGTCACGATAGGTTTGTAACCAGGCGCCGTAATCTGATAGAAGATTTGAGCCTGAACGTATGGAAGCACTGCATGCGAAGACAACTTACAATGAAATGTATATGCGCTGGCCTCATAGGATGGCGGTCTAGGGCTTGAAGGATTTTCCCCGCAGGTCCATCGTAAGGAATCGGGTAACTCGTTGGCCTCAAGCAGTAAAGATTATACTTTCCATCTTTCCCGGTCGTGAACCTTCCTCTCAAGTTCATATCCGGCTGCTCTGGATCCTGCTGCTCATACAACCCATTCGGCGCAGTATGCCAGATATCGATCTCGGCGCCTTCAATTGGCTTTCCCGTCTTATAATCCAGCACCACTCCATGCATGTATGTTCGCTCGTTGCAGTCTATTTTCGAGACGATGGTATCACCCATCTTCCGTCTTGGGGCATCTTCGCGCCAGAAGGGACCGAGGATGGCCGATGTGGTGGGAGCGTCGGCAGCGTCATCGACGAGCTTGTAGGTTATTTCGTCGACGAGAGATTCGAGACCTAAGACGTCACATACAAGTTGACCTTCATTGCGTTTCGAGTCGGACATGCGGCCTGCTTCGTTCATCTAGAACGTCATCAGCACTCGTCATCAGCACTCGTCATCTCAGGATTAGCCTCAGAAATTCAAAGGAGCAGGGTGTGTACCAGTTCGACACCAGCCATCCATTCCTCAACCGTGATCTCATTTTCTCTGGCGAAGTCATGCAGATGTTGTATCAAGCTAGCCACAACCTTGCGTACACGCGGCGAAGCGTTCGGTCCTGTGGCATTGATAACATTTTGGGTAAAGTGTGGATCGAATTTGTGCGTAGTCTTCTTGCTGGAGGCATCGACGATGCCGTTCGTGCTGTTTGTAGACATTTTGGATCTTCCTTCTAATGATCAATCGTTGTGTGTTGTGTTAAGTAAACTTGGAGGATGTAATAAGTCCTGTTCTGTCAAGGATGAGTTTCGAGCGAAGAGCTATGGTTTTGATGACAGCCTCTCGGCCGACACCTCATAGCTTCACATTTATGTGAGTCGCGGGGAAAGTGGTCGTTCAGGGCCGGAGGAGGTAGTGGAGTGAGAACGTGAAAGTCCAGGCTCCCTTATCCGAAGCTTGGTGCATTATCCGATCATGGTGCTGAGTAATTGGAGAGGAACTAGGTCCGCTGGTGCATTGAACACCTTATTCTAAGGAGAACTTACAACACTTCTCCTTCGGTATATAATTTGCAGTCCAAGAGGCTACATACTTTTACATTAGGTATGCTTTTATCTAGTCAGCAACATTAAGATTGCTATTTATAAGATCAGTTGAACTCAGTGAAGGCCTTCATACTACTCTTTCCTCTCCATAAGGATTCCGAGTTTGCTCTTTTCTAACAGCCTGATAATAAGTGTATAAGAAATAAGGATTACTAAATCTACCCCCCCTTTCACTGCATCTGCCCCTTTCCACTGTGTACACCCCCCTTCACTGCATACACCCACACCCAAGACTCGGTATAGCGCGCGGAAGATTGTTAATGCGGCCGACTTGGCACCCTATCAATCGATTTCTAGCTGCATGAAGGTCTCCAGCAACGCAACACTACTACTAGAAATTAAGAGTTCCTGCAACTCTTAGAAAGATAAAATTAGGTATAATTGACTATTCTAGAAAGTTTCAGCGCCTATAAAGCTCTAGTGGTGGTGTTACATTACTGAAATCCTTCTTTCAGTAGACTTCAAAGGTTTTAGTATTGCCGGCTAGTTCCGTCGGCTTGTTCCAGCTGTCTTGGCACCCCATTAAAATTGAATCTTGGCTGTATTAAGGCTCCCAGCAACACAGCACCGCCAGCGAAACTATAAAGCTGTGGTAGTGGTGCTGCATTGCTGGAAACATTCAATATTAAATTTTTGATAGGGTGCCAATCCAGCCGGATCAACAATCTTCCGCACGCGCGATGCCGAATTTGGGGTGGGGTGTATGTAGTGAAAAGGAGGGGTGTACACAGTGGAAAGGGGGGTAGATACAGTGAAAGGGGGGGTAGATGCAGTGGAAGAGGGGGTGGATTTGGTAATCCTCTAAGAAATCAGTTAAAAATATCTCTACAAGCTTTTTGTGTCCACTTTAAGATAAATCTTAGCACTGAATTTGAGGTTTCACGTCCTAGAAAGAGAGTATCCACTCGTTAAAGACATAGCTAACAATTACGTCCTGAAGTTAACCGGATCATTGATAAAAACAGCCTTCCAAAGCAGATTCCAATCTGAACCGAGGTATCAAGAATAGCCCACTCATCAAATCCCTCTATTTCTTAGGCTGATCCTCGCTCTTCCCACCACCAGGCATCATACCACCCAGATATCCTCCCGCACTCTTCGCACCGCCAGTAAGTCCTTCACCAGCATTCTTCGCACCACCAGTAAGGCCCTCCCCAGCGCTCTTCAGTCCGCCGGTAGCACTCTCCCCGTATCCACCAAGGGGCCCTTGTCCCTCAATCGGGCGTCCGTGCTCGTCTTTTCCGCCGCGTTCGGCACGGTTGAAGCCTTCTTTGGAAGCCATATTTCCAATGGGTTCGCCTAGACCTCCCTGGCCCACTTGGCCGGCTACGAGGTTATTGACACCATCTTGAAGGTTGTCGACTTGGTCTATGCCTGTGATTTTGGTCTTGTCGAGTTGTTCTGTGATAGGACTATTAGTATATTACTTTTGGTTCGCATAAAGTGGAAGGATAAGGACAGAGGCTCAAATGTATAGCGAGTGAACGACAACGAATGGACGTAGTGCAATAGTGTGGAAGGGAAGATAATGGAGGCTAGAGGGGGAAGACGAAACAGAGACCTACGCTTTGCGGTGTACGAAGTCTTGTTGTCCTTGGAAAACCATTTAAGATATTGATCCTCCTATCCAACGTTAGCTATAGTTTCTTTCGGATCATTGCAGTACTCGCCATCCACGGAACACAATTGTCGTATTGTGAATTATATGTCGCTTTCATCCAGTCCATACGCGATTGCTGGTCCTTGGGGTCATTTTGATCGGCCATATCTGCTATTGTCGACTTGCAAATGTAAAACGTCTCTAAGGTAAAGGGTGGATATTGTAGTTGCGTGTCTAGGGAAGATTAGTGTTATAATTCGACAAATTTAAAGATGCCTCAAGCTTACCAAACTGTTTCTGGAGAAGATGTCTAGTTAGGAATTTATTCAGAGTTGTGGCATTAATATGGAGACCAAACAGTGACGCATTGCCTAAGCAGGATTTGTGATGGAGATCGTCGCTGATCATTATGATCTGCAGGTTAACGTCATGAGGTAAGGATCCGCTTCCGCGTGCATCGATCAAGATCTGACATTGAGCCTGCTAGCCCACTGGAATGGAATGTCCACAGGACCACAACAACACTGACAGTAAACATCACAGAAGTAAGGAAACCCTGATAGCGGCATGTGGAAAGGTCACTTGATAACATTTTCTTGTCATTTCCTAAAAAAGGAAAAAAGGTATAATAGAGGAAGCGAGTTGGCCGCCCATCTGCTGTTCGGGTTTCAACCTACACGATCGCTGCTGTAATTTATCAGGTTTTCCTACACAACCAACAACAGAAGGTTACGTAGATAACAACCTTAACATCTGCTGGGGGATCCTTTATAATTGTATTAACGTCAACTTTTGTGTGAGCTTAGCAAGAGGAGTTGTTACGAGGCTAATGCGCAGCCCAGTGTCCAACGGATTACCACAACCATTGTGCTTGTCTAAAGCTAAGTCTTGGAACGACTGGGGCAGGAAGCGGCGATTCCATCCAATCGGGGCCCTCATTTCTACTAGCCGACTGACAAGTATGTGTATATTACTATAACTCTCCTAGCCTTTCGTTGAGAGACAACTGGCCTACTTCCTATTGTGTTTAACGGGCAGGCCAGTTCCCACTAAGCGTAGAGCGGGCTAGTTACTCCATGTGATTCTAAACTTTCTCGGGTACCAGGATTTTGGGTAGTTATCCTTTGTGAAGTCCTCGTTGAATAAGGGAACGCAGTCCGTAACCAACAGGATTGGGACCTTCCGAAACTTCTCAAAAACATGAGGTACAGCCTTAGGGTTCCATGCCGTCACGATGGGATTGCGTTTCCTGAAGGTTCTCTGCCTTGGCCCGACTACAAGTAAGGCAATTGGCAAGAGACACTCTTGTAACGCTCCATTTTCTTGTATCATCATGTGGAGGGCAGGGTGTATCTCGACACCACTATGCTGACTTGGGCATTTGTCGGGGTTTCTGTCCAGTTGGATAGGCACATGAGATACGATCTACAAAGGAATTAGTGTAGTCTCCCACTTCAGAAAGTAGAAAATGTAGTTTCATTGGATGTGCCTGCCTGATTTCGCGGGCTAAGACCGCAAGGATATTCTCAACATGCTCCTCTTAGTAGACGCCAAAGGCTCACGAACATGAATAGCAGGACATAGATGGTAAAGTTCTTTTGAAAGGCGCAGAATCGATCTTTGGGCTGATAGTGCTCGTAGATGTCACACGGCCTCCGCTATCCTGGTAAGATGCAAGTGAAAAGACTTTGAAGTCAACTTGAGAACTGTGATACAGCTCGATCTGGGGTGGAATCCCGGGGTGGTCATGGCACTCAGGAAGCGTAACATCATTTAAAATTGGTCAAACTGCTCGTCGAGTGGTCCTGCAAGAAGGTCACCAATTCCGAGGAAAGGTATGGCATCGCTAGGCTCTACCAAATACAACCAAGGAATCTGCTGGTTTCGGGTATCATGAAGGGTAAAATTACATGCATTCTGACCAGGCTTTCTTAGGTGTGGTTGTTGCCGGCATTGGAATCCCCGGATTGTGAGGCGTGAAAGGACTTTGGAGGTTACTGCGGTTATGTGGTCCAGTGTCAAGGTGATATTCAGGTCTTTGACGCATTTCTTGACTGCAAGATAGGAAAACGCTTGAAGCCGAGTCTCAATGGTGTACTTGACGACGTCACGAATCAAGTGATTGCTAACAGTAGATGAAGCCATGATGAAGCTGCTGCTCAGCGATGGTGTTAAGTCGTGGTAAAGGTACTGGTTGAGTGGTGGTGTTAACATCCATTAAAACCACAGTGAAGCTTCCTTAAGTGGAAAGCCAAGCTGTAGGCAGGTATGCTAAGTTGCTAACACGTGATGTATTATTAAGTAAACGATCAAGGCCCATTTCAAGAATATATTCTGTATCTATTAAATTTTTCGCCCTATGTTCCTTGTAGCAGCCCGGCGCCGCATAGACTCGTGAACAGGGCATGTATAAATATGCATGCTCACCAACACAAAGACCTTTGTGGTTAGTCTCCATATGTACTACAACCTTTTTCGCATCAGATGCAATATAGTGCTGACAGTAGCCACAGATAAAACGAAAGTCATACCCATTTTGCCAGGCATAGTAGGCCTCTAGCAAGCTTGATAAGCTGCTTGGAGCTCTAAAATGAGATACGGCACCAGTTTATTGATGTCGGAGAACTTGGCATACACCGCATGATCTGCATGGTTGCCCTCTAAAGTAACACGGGCCCGCTTCATAAGGCGTTTTCTCCAATATGAAGTAGACCTATCCATTACCAAAGAAGTACTAGAAACTTCCCGAGTATCTGGCTTCAACATTATCCACTTGCTATCATATCGGAGGTGGATCTGACCATTGGCGGGTCCCTTCAGCCATCCATGCTCTTCTCCACAACCCCAGAAAGGGGGAGCGTTGTCAGAGGGTAGTGGTAGTACTGACAGTGTTGGGATCGACAGTATGCGTGGACTTGACGTGTTCTGCGTACGACTCGTGGGTGGTATACGCAGTCTGATGTGCTCTACAACAAGGAAAGTCGCTCAGAAATAACCCGTGTACAATTTGCAGGTGCTTAAGCATTGCGTTATGAGGCTTGTTTAAGCCTATTGATATCTTGCATGTTCCGGTGATTCGACTTTTTGTGCCGCACTCGCACTGAAAATTAAATTCGACATCGTCATCAGCAAGACTAAGGAGTTCATCGAGCGCTTTTGTAGTCGAGTGCTTTTGTGCAAAGGTGTACGCATCGTCTCGCGGAGTCATCATAATCCCGTTCTTGTGGTATCCTCTTCTGCTGATCCTCAAGGTATGAGCATACTCGTATACGATGTGATCGCTCTCCTTAACAGGAAAGTCACACTCAATATAGTAGCGACATAGAGAACCAACGTTTACCTCCTTAGTCGTAAAGTCATATGACAAATAGACCCCCAAGGCGCGCAACCAAACATAGTTGCCGTGCTTGCCATAAGCCCCTGCATCAAAGTCGACCACAATTGGGGTTAACTTGCGGTTCTTAGATGTGTGCTTGAGATCAGTAAGGCCAGCGACGCCAGCGAAGCCAGTAGGGGTAGTAGTGCCGCTTAACGTTGTGTTCGTGGTATCAAGGCCGATGCCTGCATTTCCAGCATTCCCAGTATCCATAAGAACGCCAAAGCTGGCGAGATGGCCCAGGTAGTCATTCTTGCTGAGGCCGATGCCTGCATTTCCAGCCTTCCTGGGATTCGTGAGAACGTCTAAGTTGGTGAGATGGCCCATGTAATCATTACTGCTGATGCCGTCAGTAGCTGGCTGATTCGACGTCAGCGCCACTTTTAGTCTCTTGGAGGACTGGGAATGAGTGGTAGAAGCATTTGCGCTGCTGCGGGTGATACGGCGAGCCAGGGGCAATGGACTTGTGGCGCTGTCTTTATGATCCGATGAACCGTTGCTGTCGTCGCTCAACAAGCTCTCTCTTCTGGGTCTCTTTAATTGGCTTCCAAGATGCCGCCAACCGCGTCTTGGAATCTCATCTGCATCTCCATCTTCTGCGTTCTCCCTTCTGTGAGAGTATGCTCCCTCCCCTTCTTTGTATTGTGCTCCATTGACATCTCCATTGACATCTCCATCGACATCTCCATCGACATCTTTATCCTTGGCCTTCTCCTTTCCGTGAGAGTATGCTCCCTCCCCTTCCTTCTATTGTGCTCCATTGACGTCTCCATTGACGTCTCCATCGACATCTTTATCCTTGGCCTCCTCCCTTGCATAAGAGTATGCTCCCTCCCCTTCCTTGTGTTGTGCTCCGTCTTTATCTCCATCCTTGTCTCCTTCGGTGCCTTGGAGCCCAAGGCCCAACAGATCTTCATCTGCAATGCCATTGTCATCAAGGAAGTCATCGGTCAGACCCAGAAGCTCCTCATCAGTAATGCCAGTATCAAAGCCAGAGTCAGCAGCATTGTAACTGGGAGCTGTATTCTTGCGTCCTTCAAGAGTATTCAACGCGCCGGCGGGACGGGAATGGTTTGCAATGTTTGAGTGGTTCGGGCCAGAGAAAGGGTTTGTAGCGGTGGAGAGGTTCATAGCGCGGTTGTCCATAGTGCCGGAGTTGTTTGAAGTGTTTGTAGCGCTGGAATGGCGGGTGGTGTCTGAAGGGTTGGTGACATGAGAAATAAGAGTAAGGACCACCTTCTTCTTGCCCTCTGCGTCTCTATCTTTGATAGAAGTCTCGCCGTCAATATGCGATTGTATCGCAATCTTGAAGAGAATAGTATCTGCCATCCATGACCTCTTCTTGCCTGAGGCTCTTGGCCAAGTGAAGGCCTGGCCTTCTGGCTGCCTGGTGAACTGGGCTTTCGCAGACGCAACATCTTCATACTGGGGTTCAAGGCGGATTCTTCGTCTCGCGCCCTTGAGAGTCTTATCTATAAGTTCTATACGTGAAGTCAATATGAAGAACAGGAGGGAGAGAAGGCAGATAAGAGACTGACCTTGCTGAGCGCATGATTCCGTTTCCTTGGGGCTAGTCTTCTCTTTAGTTGATATGACGGATATGAAATGACAGGGAGTAAAATACAAGAGAATAATGTATTGCGGAGAGAAGAAACACGGGGGAGACTCCTGTGTTCGGTACGGTAAATGCGGTGGTTGTAGGTTGGTGAGAGTGGGAAGGTGTCGCGGAGAGATGGAGATAGAACGTGTGTTGGTGTCAAAGCTAGACCGCTCCTTCCTAGGTAGGTAGATGATGGCAACCTTCCGAATCGCAGTCTACTTGAGAATCATCTGGTTCATCTCTCCGACTCTGCCCAGTGACCGTCTTGATTATCTCTCTCAATAGCCGTCCAGGTCATCCCCCACGACTCTCGTCAACGGTCATCTTATTGGTTACTTCTTAACGGTGGTCCCAATCATCTCTCCCGACTCTACGTCAAGCGTCTTTCCGGATGCGAGGGTTACGAGGCAGGCTGCCGTCTCAAAGCGCAGAAGATGTGTGATTACACGGGAAACGAGATGACTTATCTACTCTGATAAAGCTCGCTGAAATCGTTTATCTCTCGCATGGTCGACTCTCGGTGTAACCTAAAGAGTCTCTTCATAGATTGGATACAACGAGAGATAGGGGTAAAGAGAGACATGGTGGTGAGGCTCACGGCAACGAAAGCACTTCGGTGCGTATCGTAAAGGGCAAAACAACTATGCGGAAGGAGGTGAACTGGATATATTAACGTTACGAGAGTCCTCGTCTGAGCCCAGTGGGGGGCTTTACGCAGCTCGTAATCACGAAGTAATTGTCTAATTAGGTAGAGTAGTACAAGCTACACTCCTACTCTTTACCGCCATGGTACGATGGAACAGGTTCGGTGAATGGTCTGAATTAGCGACAGTTGTGACTCGGTATTGGATGACTTACGGCATTGAGTGGGAGCGAGAGATACCTGGACGAAAGGGGAAACCGGGCGTGGTTTTTGGATTCTTCCGGTCGGAAAGAGATGACAATAGATCAAGGGGAAGATTAAAGCTTCATAATTTCTGTCCTTGGATATAATAGTCTCTTAAAATACTCGTTTTTCTGCCATCCTAGACTTCGGCCAGCATGCATGCCTCGTATAAACCTTCAACCTAAACAAATGCCTTGGATTCGCGCTAGTGCCAACGCCAAAACTAGCAAATGCGGCTAAATCGATTCCGTGCCATGCCTGGTAAGATATGAACAATTCATGATATGCTCATCATACCGTGCGCAACACCACCCCCTAGATACACCCACTCTCCTTACGATAACCATCCTACAGACCAATGCACCTCGGCGTGGAATCCGTCTAAGCTCTCTGCTGGGAGGCCAGTTGCGCGTGATTTACTGAGTCATGATTCTCCGACGATGTGGAAACTTGATGGTGCGTTAAAAGCTCTGAAATGGTGTATTTAATTGTTAATATGTCGGAATCCTTAAACCACAGTGGCCGTTCAATCGCCAACTCCAGTTCCTCGAAAGCGTCTGTTGAGACTCCCCGTCCTTACAAGGCCCGAAGCGGCAGCTGGTGCCCTTACAGTATTGGAATATTGCGGCAGCTGAGTCTTCCGTCGTTCCTCGCTGGTGAACGCCTCTCCGGGTATAGTCCTCTCAGGAGTCTGTCGATCCAGATACCGGCGATTACCGTCACGCAGGAGTGAGGATTGCTCTCTTGCATTCACCTCACTAGGCCTACGAAGTGATGACGTATGTTGAAGGGATGGCGAAGGCTGGAGTTCGGGCACTGGCTCCTGTGAAGTGTAGTTCCCACTAAGGCGCTTCGCTCGGTTCGACGTGATACGATTTACTTCCGTCATGGCTCGTGACGGTACTCGAATAGTTGGATCGTCATCTTCTTCGTTGGCTGTTCGTCGTGTTCTAAGTAAACTTGTACCTGTACGGCTGAACCGACTTGGAATTGATGACTGAGACGGTGTAGGCGGTTCTAGACTTGCTTCGCGAGAACCTCCATTGGCGGCCAATATACTGGTCCTCCTTGCTTCGATACGACTAAGAGCTCTACTAGGACTATTTCTTTCAGGCTCGACGCTAGCACGCACTTCGCGACCGTAGGTTGGCGTGTTAGAGTCGCCGTTGACCTGGATACTAGAACGCCTCGAGCCAGCATTTGCTGTTCTGAAAGCGGGGCTCATAGGGCTCGTCTTTGTCTCGCATAGAGCAATACAAAGCTCCGTCAAACTGCGACACAAATTATCGGCCTTCCTCCGCACTTGTCGATCCGGGACGGTTACGCCGTTGATAATAGAACTCGCAGAGAAAAGAGTACCCTGCGGTCCAGCACTCCCAGTCAAAGCTGCCAAGTCTAGCGCTTCGGCAGCTGCGGCCTCAAGAACACGGTATATCTGAGGTGCTACATGGTCTTTCGCTTTTGCGAGCGCGGTATGCAATAAAGGATGCACATTGGGCGCGGTATGTCCTGCAATAGTGGACTCTGAAGGAGAGATACTAGATTTGCGGAGATGCTTTGGAGAGGATGATAAGGTCGTCGCAGTCGTCGTAGCAGTTTTAGGACGATCGCCTGAACCGTTCGACACTGCCGCAGCAGATGTGGCGGGCATCTTCCCAGAAAGTTCTATTCTCCGTATTCTGGTTTTCAATTCATCCAGCTCATCCCATACAGAAGCAGGTGGTCCTGTTGAATCAACGGATTCGGAGCCATCCGGTCGGGAGTGGGTTCCACTGTTAGCCGGCTCTGCAATATCAATATGGGCTGGCTCGGGGTCGCGCGATGAAGAGTAGTGCAAATTGGACGGTCGATATGTATGAGTTCGGTTTGGTGGGGTTTGAATAGCATCAGGGTAAGATGGGCGCCTTCTTCCATAATGCGGTAGTAGCTGTGGCGAGGGTTGCTGATCCTTTGACTTTGACGATGAAAAGGATGCTTGGGGTGTTAGGCTAAGATGTCGAGATTGAGGGCCGTCAAGCACATTTACTAGCGACATTGGCGACTGCTCACGTTGGTTTCTTAGATTGAGGGACGGTGAAGGTAGGTGAGAGGATCTTTTATGTTGTGTCCCTTGCTTGGTGTCGATCGCAGAGGGTACTTTGCTTGCATTCGGGGTTGTGGAGTTTGATTGCGGGGCAGGAGACGAGTAAGTATTTGTTGGTAATGAAGATCGATTGCCTGCCCGAGCTATTCGAGACTATGTTCACATTAGCTTGATTCAAGGTGGATGTATATTGGATTCTTCACAGAATGTGAATGCGTCCCACAACGTGATATCCTCTCCATCTAGTTGTGCAAAGTAAACGCACGCATGCGTAAAGGGACACTTACCCGTCTTCTTTCTACACGCGTTGTACTATCTTCCGGGCTTTCTTTTTGTGAATTATCTTGTGCTAAATTCAAGAACAGATCCTCTCCCTGGTCTCCATCATCTCCAGAACTGGTTCCCGACCGGTGCCGATTTCGCAGGTTTAAAGTGTCCCCAAGCTGACTACGCCGGCCTGAATCATAATCGGAGGACTCATCCAATGAGCTGTCCATCTGATCGGAACGTCCAGAACTTAGTCGGGCAGTATTTGGAGGACGGAGAGACGACTCGCCTCTGTCTGCGGATCGATCCCTCCGCTCTCTGCTGAGGCTCGAGCTGGCTATGCTACTTGGCGGTTTAGGTGGTTTGGCGCCTCCAGGGGAAACGAGTCCTAATTGCAACAGCTGCTGCTGGGCAAAAGCAAAGTCCGACGACTTCGGCGCGCGGCGCGAAATGTCGGAGGAGTAGGAGCCTTGAGTTATGAGAGCAATGGGCGGGCCGCGTGAATTGTCTATGCCATGGCCACTGAATGAGGCTGGAGGTCGTCTATTGGCCGGCGATCGAGGTTCTGCACCTGAGGATTGCGGTTGCGGGGAGAAGTAGGAAGGAGGAGAGGAAGCGGTGGGAACGGAATGCGGTGTCAGAGTCGGCGTGGATGGATTGGTAGCGCGACGAGAGCGAGGAGTGGCAGTACTCGTGGTACTCGAGGGAATGCGCGACAGATTCGGAGTCGAGAGAGTGGTATTTGTTCGCTGGTGTTTTGGGGAGTTGGTGGTCGACGCGTTGTGTTTGCGCTGCAAAGCGGGACCCATACTGGGATGTACAAAACCAGGTTTCGATGGTCAGTACGCTTCAAGGGCCAGGCTTGCTCTTCGTGTTGGAAGACATGGCTACCCCAAGGTCCGCCCGCTGTTTCAAGGAACTGGAAGTCTTCATTTTTTTGCGGAGATGCCCAGGTGAATTCAACGGCTCACCTCCGCGCCAATTCACGACGGCGCAGGGGACCACCCAAAGAATACAGGAGCACAGGAGCTAGAACCCATTTGATGCACGAGACGGCTATCATCACACACGGAACAACAGGCATGCTTACGAAAAATGTTGTTTTCCGTTGACGTGCAGACGCCTCTAACTGAACGGGTCTCACTGTCTCAACTTTGTCCTCATCCTTCTGTCAATCGTGTTCCATCATGTAACGGAGAGGTCGCTCTGAATCGTCTGGCTGCGCTAACGTTTTGACACCAGACGATTTATTCACCCCCCCCCCTTTTATTTATGAATATCACAATGGTACTGTGCCCCAGTTTACGTATTCATCTGATGGTTTCCAGTTCTCATAACGAAAGTACTCCAATATGATCGGCATTGGGATGCGTGGCAGAATCCTCACCACTCCTTCCTCAGGAATCAAATTAGCCATTGCATACTACGATTCACCCACAATATATTTAAACGAGGTCCCTTGGACGAAGGTCTACCAGACAGTTGTGTAAGAGGGAGGCCTGACCCTGAAAGGATAGACAAAAGAAATATGGCATCCTTCAGCTACTGTAGTGACTTGGCCCCAGCAGCTGCACCTTGGTCACAGTTGTGTGAGGTTTGCGCTTTTCAAAAATGGCTTTCTGCGGTGCACTGCGAATTGTGATAATGCCTCTGTCCACAACCTGGACACTTTGAACTTTGTACCTGTAGGTTCGACTTGATTACGGCCAATAATCCAGCACAATTGTAATAATACAAGGATCATATCTCCCGTATCAATCAGCGAAGAGCTCGGCCTATATAGGTAAACAAGAAATAGTGAGTGGCTATAGCAAACCTGCTCCTTCCATACAAACTAGATTGCCTCTTGTTTCCTGCTACAAACCAAGCTCCACGTGCATTTTGGAACGTGGAGGAGCTTTGCAACATTAGGCGGCTGTGATTTTGTGGACAGTGCGGTTTTGTAGACATATTAATTCTTATTTTTCTCATCTTTTTTTGTATCTTTTTTCTTATGTAAAAAATATATCTCCCACAGGGTCGAGGTGTACAATTTTCCTAGGCTTGACGATATTCTGATTCCTTAATAATATATTATTTTGAGTCAAATTAAACTCTCTATCTAGTTTGCTGTTCTAGTAAGGCTAGTCTTGTAGCTGAATCCATGTCATGATAGAGAGAAATCTCTCAAAATGATAGACATGGAGCTTCAATGTGAATCGATGGAGATGAATATTGATGTAGACGTAAATCTTGTCTGAGATGTTTTACTGGCGAGACTTCAGGAATGAGCACGGTTGAGAATGGACATGTGCTGATTCTCCATTAACCACATGAGCAGTGCCGATTGACACCTTGACTGATTAGAATAGGTCTCAAGCAAAATGTACAACTTTGCTAGTGGTCACAAGGCGGACCGGCGTCAGGTAGGGCTGGTCCTGGTCCCCATACATGTCACGAAGAGAGGCCGATTATGACATTCAATGTAGAGCAACCTCTAGAAGAACAACATGCGAAGACCTTATATATCCTTTGATGCTCCGACCCGAAGCGATAGGCACCCAGCAAGTAGCGACTAGATACCTCTCAAGTCTGACACCACCTCAACTCCCAGACTCTAGGTCTGGCGAGGCACTTAACCGCGATGCTCATCCCCAGTCACTTCTTGCTCACGGCTAAGTCTCTGGGCATTGCACTATGAATAGGGGTAGGTTTTTTTCCTTTTATTTGGCCAGCTCGCGTTCGATTTAGAGACGGTAATCTGAAATGGGGAACCTACTGCGCGCACCCTTCTTTTTCAAAGGGACCTGATGCTCAGTGGCCTCTAGGCTTTCGATTGCCAAGTAATTGTAGAGTATTCCGATCGGTAGAGAGGTAAAAGATGCTGGTGTGGATATTGCTCTTGGGGATGTGCTGGAGATTCTAGATAATCATGGAGATTCTAGAGAGTCGTGAAGCTAGGTTTCGCGGTCGCGATAGGTGGAGGAGCTGGTTGAAGCGGAGTATATGGATTAGGATGTTCTGTGGTGGTGTAGGGTTCGCAGTTCTTCCTGGTTTCAGGTCTGGTCGGTGTCCAGATTTGAGAGGTCCCAGATCGGCTCAATCCCTTCAAACGACAACATCTATTCGCGCGCGCTTTGTTCTAGTCGATATAACGCGATGGTTCTTGCTGTGGATTGCGCTGCTCTCCATCTTCAAGATATGCTGGTGGTTCAATGTGGTGTTGTGGATGGACGTTCTTGTTATACAGAATATTTTGGTGTTGTGACTCTCCAGATGGTCCGGTGCGCAAAACTGACCTCTGTATAGTCTTAGCACCGGAGCTGATAGGAGCAGACAGAGCTAGGTATTTGATATAGCTGTTTGCATCTCGACGAGTCGACCATTGTGAGAGGCACTAAAGCGGAGTGAATGTTTCATGTCTTCCGACGTCGCGTGTATTAATACTCGTATTTTTGCTGACTTTCCAAGCCCGTTCTGAGACGATTTTCGGAAAAACTACCATTCCGAACTTCACTTTTCCCTGGCATCTTCAATTCACCATCACTTAACCTGCGCCCTCCTACGATAACGATACTCCACCCCCTCACCACCTGGTACCCTTGCCGCTCTCATTTGACGCACACGACTATATCCTCGTCGCGCCACAGAAGACCTTGCGGAACTCCTGTTGCGAGCTGTGAACATCCTCAAATCGAAACTCCGTTGTCCCACAATGTCAGTCACCTCGCTTTCTAGAGCACTTCCAAAACCAAAGTATACTGGCGAAGATGAAGAATTGAAGGGTTCAAGAGGCACGCGGATTGTCGGTGCCGGCCAACTCGACAACCAACTCGTGCTCAAGCGCACCGGTCCACCCCCATACGGTCAACGATCCAAATGGCGCCCACGGTCTGCCGAGGACTATGGGGATGGCGGTGCCTTCCCAGAAGTACCCGTTGCCCAATACCCACTGGATATGGGAAGAAAAGGAGCTGCGAGCTCGTCCAATGCTCTAACGTTACAGGTGGATGGCGCGGGGAAGGTCAAATATGAGGATATTGCGAGAAGAGGCCATGCGGAAAATAGGATTGTACAAGCTTCGTTCAAGGACCTCATTCCTTTGAGGCAGAGGGCCGATGCTGGGGAGCTGCAACTCGATCGTCCAGATGCCGAAACCGTAGAAGCTACCAAGGAGAGGACGGCTCAAGCACTGCAGGCTCTTGTTACGGGACAGACGGCTGCTCAGCGACCTAAAAATGTCCAGGGTCGGACGAAGGACGAGCCTACCTTTGTTAGGTACACTCCAACCAGTCAGATGGGCGAGGCCAGCTCTGGCAAATCCAGAATTCTGAAGATTCAGCAACGACAAATCGACCCTATGGAACCGCCCAAGTTCAAACACAAAAGAATACCGAGAGGGCCTCCTTCACCGCCTCCGCCGGTCTTACACAGCCCACCTAGAAAATTGACTGCGGAAGACCAGGAGAATTGGCGCATTCCTCCGCCAATCTCGAATTGGAAAAATCCAAAGGGTTACACGGTACCTCTTGATAAGCGTCTTGCAGCAGATGGACGGGGGCTACAAGATGTCACTATCAACGACAAATTCGCACAATTCGCCGAAGCCCTTTTCACTGCAGATCGCCATGCAAGAGAAGAGGTCAAGCAGCGCGCCATGATGCAACAGAAGCTTGCTGAAAAAGAGAAACTTCAAAAAGAGGAGCATCTGCGCAGTCTAGCGCAAAAGGCTCGCGAGGAACGCGCAGGTGGCTCGCGGCGCAAATCTCATGCGAGTCGTTCTCCTGGCCGTAGTAGAAGCTCTTCACCCTACTCCTCTGCGTCTGAGAGTGATGATGACGAAGCGGCAAGGCAGCGAGAAGAGATGAGAAAGGAAAGACGTCGAGAGAACGAGCGCGAGCTCCGCCAATCCCGGATGGGTACCGAACGACGTATTCAAATGATGGCCCGAGAACAGAACCGTGACATCTCCGAGAAAGTGGCCTTGGGCCTAGCTAAACCTACATCAGGTGGAGAGACAATGTACGACTCGCGACTTTTTAACCAAACCAGCGGCTTCAATACCGGGTTCAACGAAGACCAGCACTACGATAAACCTCTGTTCGCAGCTCAGGATGCTATCAATAGTATATACCGTCCAAGCATGAATCAAGAAGATGAAGAAGATACTGGAGAGACGTTCGACAAGATCACTAAAACAGATAGATTCGAGATTATGGGCAAGGCGAAGGAAGGGTTTAAGGGTGCTGCTGATGCTGAGGTAAGCGCACATTATCCATACACTAAATGGTCGACACTTGACGCTTCTGATGCTAATGTGCCTACACAGGCGCGGGAGGGACCTGTTCAGTTCGAAAAGGATAGTGATGATCCCTTTAACATTAGCGAAATGATCTCGGAGGTTACGGGAGGAGCGAGTGGGGCAGGTGGAAGTGGTACCAAGAGATATGGAATCCAGGAGCCGGAGGAAAGGGCTTCGAAACGAGCGAGAGTTGATGATGACGAGCGGTGATTGTTATAGCAGTGCATGGATGGATATGTAATTTTTCAAGGCGTGGGACTAGGTTGCAATGCATGGAGTGAGCGATTTCAATCCCCAGCTTGCATGAATAAAGGCGTGTAAGGCATATCGTCGAATTGTAGTATCATTGATAAAGCATTCCATCAAGAAGAACCCTTCTGTCCGTTTGCAGTGAGCGCAAATGTTTGCTTTACAAATAGAGCTATTCCAAGCTGTTGTTCGTCTTCAAGCTATCATCTAGTTAGATTTCTCCATCCCCTTTAACTTCAAATATTCACGTATGTCACTAAAGGATGCAAGCATAGTGCTGTATTAAACACTAGTAGGGACCTCGGGGTGGATTTTTATATTACTTAGCGAGCAATCTAATGTCTTGTTTAGGGCTACTGGAATCTTGTGAATTTAGCTCTAGTACTACAGTATATTGTACATGCCCTATTCTAACCAACCACACAGGGTGTAGGTAGTAAATCGTTAAGAGTCTAGGCTGGCCATCAACCTCGCAACAGCTCATCTTGCTGGGTACATACAACGATTGAAGCTTGGCATTATAGCTCTAAAGGAGTATCTAGCTCTCAGCGGATGTCTGATTTGCTGTCCACTTAGCCTTCTGGTGTTGGGTATGTTAGAATAGAGCAGCCAGAATCTAGAGATGTCATTCATTGATAACGTCGTCGCCAGTGCAGAAACCAAGGACCCGTATCCATCACCTAAACAGAGGTCTTCCCCCCATCCGACTAGCAGTCCTCTCCATGCCCTCCAAACTCAATCCCACAAACCCAGCTCCGCCTCCGCTCTTATCCTTCTTATACCGTCTTAGTGCCTCTCTCAAATGATCTGGCGTCAGCGGTCCCTTATCCGATTCCCTCAACCTGTCCCTCGCCCCCTTCTCCTCATCAACCTGTACCCAGAACCCGTCCTGCCCGTCCTTCCCCAGCTGCGCATTTCGCGGCAACCCCGCAAGCTGCAAATCCTCTGGCGTTGGTTTTGCATCTGGTTTATATTTACTCGGCTTCGTGTATGCATTCTGCAGGACGGGCAGAGGGAGGTTAGGATTGGGTAAGTGGGTGCGGGCGGCGCACCATTCGTCGCGGACGGTCAAGGCGAGATCAATGAGTTCGCCAATGAAGACTTTTGTATAGCCGTTTATCGTTACAATGACGGGTTGGGGTACGGATTGGGAGAGGGTTTGGTTTGTGATTTTGCGGACGATTTCTTTTTTGAGCTTTATACGGCGGTAGATATCGTAGCGGTCGGTTTGATCTTTGGTTAGGGCTTCGAGGAGAATACTAATGTCCTTGTTAGTCTTCGAACCATGTAAATGTATGCGGTCTAGTGCAGTTAATCCAAACCACGACAGCAATTTCAGCTACCCAAGCCAGGGAGGATGGGAACTCACCGCATATGCTCTTTTTCCTGCTTATCAGCTGCCTCATCCATCATACCACCCCCCTCAAGCACAGCCTCCATGCCTTCCCCTTCATCGTCATCATCATCATCCGCATCCTCGCCCGCGTCTCCATTCGCTCCTCCAGCGGTTCCAACAGCACTCCCCGCGCCAGCTGGACCCTTCACACTCGTTCCAGTCATACTCCTTGAATCGTCACCCCCCTTTCGCTTTCTCTTCCCTCCTCCTCCAGCAGTGCCATTCGTAACAGTGGTACCAGCGACGGAGCTATCGACGGAAGGTGAGCGCGAGAAACGCGGAGTACCGGCTATAGAGATGCCATTATGAGGGTCTGGTGCGAAGCTGTTGCGGAGATTGGAGGGTTTTCGGCGTTTTGCGTTCTGTGGGTTGGAGGTTACGCTGGAGATGGAGGGGCGTTTGCGGGAGTTAGGGATGGAGAGGATCGGGGTTGAGGACGGTGGTGAGGTTGCAGATGGGTATTGCGCATTCTGTGACATATCTGGCACAAAAGACTTGGAGGGTCTGGCCTGGCGAATTCGATTGCTTTTGTTTTCGTAAGGTGGAAGGGCGCATCTACACGGCGCGACAGTGAACGTGAACGTGAAAGTGAAGTTTAGGGAACAGAGTCCGTGCGCCAGTGCCACACAATGACATCTTCCACCCGCATGCCGCATTCACTTCATCATCCAAAAGTTCTCGACCCCAATTTGCCTCTCGATTCCGTATTTACTTCTCAATTTCCAATGTAGAGCCAATTCTCAGGCATCATTTGCTCTTCTAGTTAGATTATAACTTACATTCTATATCCAGTTCATATCTTCAAAGATGGGACTCCCAGCTTCCACCGATCCCACTCCCTCCGCCCCCCCGAACGATACTGCAAACAACGCTCCTACAGCTTCCACAGAAACCCCGAAATTCGCCTCCGAGCTTCCTCCCGCAGCCCTCGACCTAGCAGCCAAACTCTTCGACCTCTCCCGCAACGGCGAAACCTCGACCCTCTCCACTTACCTCAGCGCCGGAATCCCCAAGAACCTCACAAACCACTCCGGCGACACTCTCCTCATGCTCGCCGCCTATCACGGACATGCCGAAACCGTCTCAATGCTCCTGACTGCAGGCTCGGACCCAAACGTTTTGAATGGAAGGGGCCAGAGTCCGATTGCGGGGGCGGTGTTTAAGGGCTGGGATGAGGTTGTGAAGACGCTTTTTGAGGGCGGGGCAGATATTGGGTTAGGGCAGCCGAATGCGGTAGACTGTGCGAGAATGTTTAGGAAGGAAGAGTATTTGAGGTGGTTTGGGGTGGACCAAGGAATCGAAGAGGCTGCGGTTTCCGGGGTCAATGGGGCGACGAACGGAGCATGACAGATCACGGTGCACAAGGTATTAGGAAATGCCAACTAGGCGGCGTTGAGATAGCAGGGAGGTTTTGCATCATCCGCGGTTAGAGATAGGATAATCTAATTGCTCAGGCGATCAGGATGGATTAGATGGCATTGCATTCGCTCACTTTCACACAAAAAAGCTTCAGTTCTAATGGATGAAGAAATTCGCATCTGATGTTCCGGCAACTACAAAATGTAAAGCCTTTGATGCCATTAATGCTCCCTGATACCGTCCAGCAGAGCATAAAAATCCGAAGACACGAAAACTCCCTAGTTCTCATGCAAAAGCTTCTCGAAAGTCTCACCTGCCGCTCCCGGCTCGCCACCCTCAACCTTCGACTGTCCCAGCTTCTGTTTGGAGAAAGCAGCAGCGTATGGGTTCAAACGGAGCTGCACCTGGTAATTCCTCAATGGGTTCTTCTTTTGAGCGATAGGTCGCTTTGTGATGGCGCCACCGCGAACTGGTCGTAGCACATTCTGCACTTCGGAAGAGTTGATGAGCTTGCTGAGGTCGGGCTGCTTCATCGTAGCGGAAGGCAGGAGGAAGTCCTTCTTCAATGCTGATGGCTCTGATGTTGAGCCGTAGATCTTGTCAAGCGCAGCAAAGGCGGCAGAGGTCCAGACGATGAAGCGGCCAAGGTGACCACCAGGAGCCAATTGAAGGAGGTTCAATGAGTAGACCGAGGAGGTCTCAACGCCGGGGATGTTGCGGAAAGCCTTGACGAGCTCCTTGCCATCTTCTTCGGGATTGTAGACAACAAGAGGTCCACGGCGCTGTTTGTGTCGTCGGCCACGGAGTTTACCTTTACCAGCACGGAGCTTGCGGGACTTCTTGACCTTGTCGATGTCGGCTCCGGCTCCGACAGCCTTTAATAGAGCGAGGGCAGCGGAGGTCTTGGCGATTGCGGCATCAGCGAAGGCAGTGGAGGAGATGACAAGTGGGACCTCAGGGACTGTAGAGATGGAGTGACCTCGTGCCATCAAGAGAGCAGCGCTAGCCGAGGCAGCAAGAGCGGAGGCAGTAGCAAAGCGCTTCTGGCCAAGGTTGATCTTCTGATGCCACTTTCGCCAGACCTTCGTTGGAGCGAACATACGACCGGAACGGCACTGGTTACCGCTAAATCGTACATTAGTAAAGCTCAGATAGCAGGACATGGAAGCACGAACAAAGCAGCCTGACCGGCACGGTGAGTTCCTCCACCAGACACACGTGGAATACGGGCTACAGCACGTCCAGTTCCCCATGATTCAGCAGAAGTTTGGTGGCCTGCCTTTTCGGAACTGTTGAACTAGGTCAGAGATCCATCAGGTACCTATGTTTATAGGGGCAACGAACACTGCGTAGGGTTGACGACGGTTCTTATTCATGCCAGTGTGGACAAAATGAACAATATCTGGACGGATCGGGGCCTGAATACGTGTTAGCTTAGCTATTGTCCCGCCTTGTGCAGAATTTTCAAGTGGAGTATATTCGAATAGAACGGATATGCTATATGGGTGCAAATGGTCACGAAATAGTCACAATATATGGTCGTTCTGAGAAGTTCAGAATGAAGCCACTCGACTATTTCTTGCTCCATGAAATCCCAATTGCTATAGATAGGCTTATAGGGATTTCCCATAGAGGCAACGTCCTCGAGATTGCGGTGTAATAAGAATCGTAGGATATGGGGAAGACAACGTCCGGTGAGAACCAACCTTGAAGACTTCCGGGACGGGATGGGTGTCCTTCGAGGCAGCGCCATCAGCGCCGATGATTGTAACGGTCGGTCGGCTCATCGTTGCGTCTTCTTCCGGGGCGGCGTCGGTGGTCGAAGGGTCGTCGTTGAGTTTGGGGGTTGAAGATGGATATGGTGGTGAGCTTTTTCGTACCTAGTGTGGGCCAAGACTTCGTCCTCGCTTGAAAGAGGTCTGTGCACCAAAACTCTGGCCTTCCGATTTTCCTTCACATTCGAGTATGGAACGACACCATCGGACAGTGTTGCAAAGCCAGTTGTTATTCTCTAGGTCGACGACTCAGGCTAGATCTCGTTACTCGTACTCCGTGTTCCCGACGAAGAAATGATTCTTCAACTACTCCTAGGCTTGACTCCATAGAGAAACCTGAGACCAGCATCGCATGAAAAAACCGTTTGCTCCCAGTTCACTACTATCATGCCTTTGATCGTGCTTTTCGCAGAAACCACCTCCGATGCCTCCATTGGCCCAACTTCGTTGGTGAAGTGTTTCGCGAAGTATTGCAATTCCTCAACTGTCACCAACAGCACCAGATGCCCAAGCCCCGTTCAGTCCATACGCGATTCGTCTTACTTAGGATGTCTCACCGGACGTCTGAATCACTCATCCAGCGGTATTCAAACATGTAAGAACGGCAACGAAGGCAGGAGATACCTCGGCCGTCAAAAAGTCTTCGCCACGCTGAACCTCAGAACAACGAACTGACGTTTGTATGATGTGAAACAAAGAGTGATGGCTGTCGCATGGCGCTTTCATTAATTGGAGTGGATTCATTGCTCTGCTTGTAATCATTCCCACGAAAAGCCCATTGCAGCTGACACGGGAATCCGCCTGCGCTTGCCGCCCAGACTCTGTTTTGGTGGGACTGCTCGCCCTGTTGTCGCCATGGCCGTGCTCTATAAATAAACGCGGAGAGATGCCGTCTCTGCCCCATCGCACAAAAAGAAGATTGCAATTGCTCGACGTTCTCGGGCCAGCTTGGGGCAGCTTGGAGGGTGTATAGTGACGAGGCAAAATCGAGCATGAGGATAGTCAGGAGCGGCCTTCCCGTCGTGGCCAGCTGAAGCAGCACCGCCATTTCACTGGCTCGGTGAAGGATGGCACACAGGCGTCCCTCTAGCCCGGGGCGGGATTAGCTGCAATCGCTCAGCTATTTCTTTCTTTACGACTGGATTGTTTACGCCAATCACAGGCGGCGCCGCTGGATGCTAAAAATACTCTGCTGTTAGCACCAATGAGGGCCAAGGCGAGCCGCCGCCTGCCTTTGCGACCACCAACACCACCACTGAGAGATGTCGGCCATTCAGTCTGTTTGACGCTCTCTAATCCGTTTCCTTTCCTCTGTTCACCCTCCTCTCTCCACCTCCGCCAGACTGCCCTCCCTCCACCGACCACGGCCGCAGAGCTGCGACGAACTCAGCTTACACAGAGTCGCCTTCACTACACGGTCTCGCTCGCCGGGTGTGGACTGCTGGTTCCTCGTCTCTGGGAGACTTGATTGTTTCTTCGAGCGCTCCTTCTCCCCCATTTTCGGTCCCTTGCACCTCAACTCGACTTCTCTTCCGTTGCGCTGTAATTCAGGAACAGGCGCATCGCCTGGCCAGTCATTCCCTCTGGCGCTTAGTCGAGATCTGGTATCTCGTTTCAAGTTGAACAGCCATTTCGTTGGCAAGTCGGTGCGTGCCCTCAATGCTCTTCCTGTGTCCCAATCTTCTACTGTTTCTCTACTCTTGCACCCGCCTGCTTCCCATTTTGTTTTGAACATGATTCTTTGAAGAAAGCTTGCACCATGGTGCTGGACCTGTACCTCATCAGTCAACAAACGACATGTCCCTCCCGCCACGCTCTTTGTCCAAATCCCCGAATCACATTTCTTTCGACTATTCTTACGACCGTACCCTCCATCCTTTTCATGATAAAGACATGGCGACTGCAACCATAGTTCAAGTGGCTAACAGTCCGAGTTTGAAAAGGGCATTTACTCCCGATCTAGTACCTAATCATCCCGTTCGTACCAAGAAAGTCGAGCTTACTTGCTCGCAAACTTCCGCTCAACCTTTCCCGCCCTACCGTCCATCGTGTGGGCAAGAAAATAAAGGCCACGGGCCTCGTTGGCGTGGGCTTGGGCCACCCGGACGGCCTGTTAAATTGCGTAAACCCACTATGCCAGTTCAGACGAGTTCGAGATCGATCGTACCAATGCCTACATTTATGTCAGTCTTCGGCGAGGTAAACAATACCGGGTTACAGGAACTATCGGAGAGAAACGCTGCGGGCGCTCATGGCAACACCTTAGGACGGCCTGCGTCAAGCGGGAACGTACCTTTTTCTACATTTCATCAACATCGAGATAGCACATCAACGTCAGCTTCAGAGTCCTCGGATTCCTCTCCCACTACTACTATCTCCACCATGGACTCTTCTTCGATGACAGAACCGTCGCCAGGGCCATCGCCAGAATCTCCTCATGCAAAAATATCACCTTCATCCTTTGTAGCAGACTTCCGATCTCGGCGAGCAGAACAGACTTCTACGGACCAATCTCAGAATAATTTCTTCGAACTACAACGCCCCACCACACCTGCAAAGAAGCCAAGGAACTTGAAAAATCTGGGTATCAATACCACTAGCGCGTTGAACACATTAAACACAGTTCGAGGCAACCCTTCTGCTCCTCTCCCAAGTATCGCTAAGAGGGAAAATACTTCCGCGCCGAGCTCTCCTTCTTTCATAAAGCCACCAACACCACCTAAGAGGAGGCCAAGCGCTCTGGGTTTGTCCATACAAACACCTGGTAGCAACGAAAACAAGCCCATGCGACTGGTCATTCCTTCGACACCTTCCTTCAATCGGCCTGCTCTACGCCATTTCCAATCTTCGCCTTCGCTTCCATTGTTATCACCTAGTGTGGCACCTTCCGGAGGAATGCAACTTCCTGCTCTCCGTCCGACCAAGACCAATCCTCATGGTTTCGCCGCAGTACCCATAGAAATCGAAGAAGAAGAAGATCAAGAACCAAACTTTGACATTCCCCAGTCCCGAGAAGAAAAGCCTGCAGCCTACCCGAACGGACCTATATGTATATATGAATCCGGTGTTTACCTTTATTTTGAACCGACGGCCGAGCAAGCATCGAATTACGACGTAATTTTTAATGTGGCCAGCGAAGTCAAGAACCCTTTCACGGTACCCAGTGACCTGAAAAAGGACTCATTGGAAGACCTTGAAGCGAGACGACGCGATGGAAAACCGCTTACAAAACCCGGGACCGAGACCGTTGACTTTGCTGCCATTCCGGTAACAACGAAAGAAGAAACTCAATGTAGCTCGCCCACAACGCCAAAAGCAACTCCAATCGTCGCAAACCCCCCTTTCTCAGAACAATTCGCAGACTCCTTGCGACCAAAGGCCCCGGAGTATATTCATATCCCATGGGAACATAATACTGATATCGTTCCGGATCTCTATCGATTGGTACAAATCATTGAGGATCGAGTGCAGCAAGGCAAACGAGTGCTGGTACACTGTCAGTGTGGTGTCAGTCGTTCCGCCAGTCTGATAGTTGCATATGGATTATACAAGAATCCAGGTATCAGCGTGCAGGAGGCGTACGATGCAGTGAAGAAACGCAGCAAATGGATAGGGCCAAATATGAACCTGATTATGCAGCTACAGGAATTCAGGAACGGACTCCTCAGGGCGAATGGGGACAGGGCTTTTCATAGCCAAGTGTATGGCTTGGCTATCCCGAGAAAATCCGCAGGACTACCCACAGCAGCATCTACCGGAAACGCTCGACATTCTCCGTTCGAAATAGAGTCATCATCAGGCTCGAGGACTCCTCGTACTGCTCCTCTTCCCCCAGAGAATGATTCAGCGCTTCAGCGAGCGAGTACCGGAAATATGATCTCACTGTCCTCAGGCCCCCTCACGGCACCATCTGGCGTTTTCTTCTCTCCCGGCTTCAGACGCTCGTGGGCATCCAGCCAGACAAATTACGATCTTTCCCCAGGTTCAGTCTCTTCAGCCACACCTTACGTAGACCCGAAAGGCCATGTAGTGCCAGTGGTAGCTATCACACAAAGCGATGAAACGGAGATGGAGAAGCCGAAACCGCAGGTACAAGAAGGTGAATTCAAGCAAGAAACAGAGTTGCGACCGTTGCCCATTCCAAACTTCTCGCGACAATTACCCCTCAAGAAGCCCGCCGACCTCGATATCGGCAAGAGTGCGAACGTCCCTTCGACTTCCTTCACATCACCAAGATCTGAAGAATTTCACATGGCGCCATTAAAACAGGATGACTTTGATGGGTCTTTCGGCCTATTATCGCCACGGGCGACGACTTTTGACCTTGGCCATCCTCCAGAATCTCAGCAGCCTCGTGGATCATTGCACAAGTTCCAGCACTCATTTGATCTCGTCTCTCCAACTACAACGGAGTTTCCTAAAGATGTTTTTCCGCGTAAAGACGCACCAGCGTCCCTCGAAGTGGCATCCCCAAGGTCGGAAGAATTCCACATGACTCCCCTGAAACCAAAAGTCGCAGACGAGGATCCTTTCGGGTTGACGTCTCCTCGAACCTTCGAGTTCCCAAAGAATCCCTTCGAGGAAGACAATCCTGTTCCGCTCCCATCAGAAACACATACGCCAACTACGTTCCCCCGCAATGTACAACCGATACTACCATTTTCGCACCTATCTCAACCACCAAAATTCACTGGTTTTGCTTCCTTAAATGGCTCTGCGCATTCACAACCGATTATGTGCTCATTGATTTCGCCGTTGTCCAGTCAACCTGTACGTATCGACAGCTTAAATACTTCATTGCCTGAACCTCATACCCCCCAGACGCCTGAACTCAAAAGCTCGGGAAAAGGACCCGCCCTCGTTCAGGCAACAGATCCACCACGGCAGATGCTCCTTACGACGCCTCCGCGACAGAATGCACTTCGAACTCGATTTTCGTCTCCCAACATGCGTGAGCAGCGTCGGCTGCACAAACTGCAGACCGAAATGGAGGCCTTACTGCCTCCGCGGTCACCTAATCTTCCGGCTGCTCAAGACGACCTTGATGCATTGATGTCACCACGAGCGATCGAATTCACAAAAAATCCTTTCCATGCTAACCTCGGCACAGTGGGTGACGACACAAGTCCAGCGTCATCTACCGACACAATCAAGGAAGACAAAGAACATCGGGAATGGAAAGATACTTTAGAGCAGAGGCCTATTGAAGAGGACCCCAGAAGTCCGGTACAAAAGGGTGGAAGCCCAATTGTACGAAACATCTGGGATGTCCTCTGATATTCCTGTTTAGGTTGCCGTGGTATGCTAAGCTAGATGAGCCCCGTGCAGGGCTCACACGGACTTGATTATTACGAGGGTTACAGTTTGGTGGTACCATGTATGCGCACAAGTTGGGAGTGGGACTATCCCGATTGAGAGCCACCGATTCCGGCACCCACTGCGAATGAAGATCTGTTCATTCTCTATCAGAAGAAACCTCTGCACGGAGTCAGCTTGCTGGTTACGCTGCTTTCAGACACCGCAATTGGCGTTATTCCCAGTCGAGCGGCCTTCAAAAGTCCCCACCGAAGAAAACATTTTGCGAGCATGGGAGGGCACCTACCAACATCCACGCTACGCAATCTCTTATGAAGTGAAGGATCTTCATCCCTTTCATCAGTTATCCTGGCGCTCGGAAGTTCCGATGGAATATCCAGTGTCAGCGCCACCAACAGGACGCTTGCGCAATCGCACGCCTGTCAAAGCACGTGCGGTCACACCTACCCACCAAATAAGCTTTGAACGTTTCAAAACAAAGACTTTTCTTTTCATTATCAGACCATAGGTACATACCTATGTACCACCTTATGTCGGATGACAGCAACTCGTCAACGACCTGCACGTACTCGAATGTACTTTCCTCCTATTTTTCATATCATGTCCCAACACTCTCTAATTTTCTTTCTCCGTTTCCTAGCGTCTATTCGGGCTCTTTGGGAGAGTAATGTCGTTGACGTTGATGTTTATCGCAGTTCCAACTTGGGGAAAGTGAAAGTTGCGGTAATCTGAGTCTTTACTCCATCGCACCACTCCTTCATCATACCTACACGTCTTGTCATATCTCCTTCCTCTCCTTTTACTCTTTCCTCGGCTCTGATTTTTCCTTGCGTAACAATGGCTGGATAAAGCACGCGAGGGCTGTGATGGCAGCGATGCAATCCACAAAACTACACACTTCGCCTCACAGGGTACGATTGTATATATTTGTGAGCGAGACGTGTGTGAGTGGGATTGATCTTGTGGGGTTCTTTTGTACGGTTTGAATAATGAAAGCCGCCGACACAGGGGCATTCTTGGAGTAACATTTTGGCGGCAGGAAATCACTGGGCATAGGGATAGCTGATGAGAAAAACTTCTTGGGAGCTTCTTCTTCTAGCATAGAGAATCAATAAGTGATTTCCACTTCGTTTGTTGCGTTCCATGCGTTACTGTGATGTGATATATAACTTTCCGTAAGCAAAACCCTCAACCGCTTTTATCTCTGCAACCTGCAAATGGCAAGAAACGTCTAGTACCTAAGGCAAGCATCTCACAATAGGTAGACATTTTGTAGCCCGCCTTGGCATTTTGTTCGGCCACTTAAATCAGCTCTGCGACGGGACATTTATGTATCTTGAGTCCCTTACGCGTTGCCACAAAAGCCATTTTCTATAGATCTACTTCTGGGAAGATGGGAAACTAGTTTCATATTCAATGTATCAATTATCTTAACCTATTTAACGCTTTCCCTTTGCATTAATCCTAAAAGTCCCCGAAAAGAATGTGTTGACGTTCATGGAAGCATTTTGTCCGAACTTACACATTTTACTCTCTCAAAGTTCCTCGCCTTAACCAGAGATGTCATTCAGGTCTCTCACCTCAAAAGGTAACCTTTTTACCCTTGATCTTTTTCACGGCTATTCTATTCCTCATTCCCTCTCCCAATGCCACCGGAGCGCATGAAGGCTCTTAAGTTCACATACTTTCTCATAATAGTATCACTGCGTTTACAAACATTGTCGAACTAAGTAAGGAACCATATATAACTCTTACCTCGCCTTATAAAATCTGAGTGGTACTGTTTTGATAAAGGCTGATTCTTATCAGGGGAGGAAATGCCTAGGGATTCAGATTCTGGCGTAATCTAGGGGTCCAATTCAACTTTGACCCCTTGTTAGCCTCTTCAGAGAACGCTAATGGTAGGCTTGACGTGTGGAGAATAGAGCGATTCTGGAATATGGATTTGCTAGGTTTACTGGGTCGGACGCATCCGCATCGGGACTCCCCGAACACCTTGCCATCATATCGGAGCAATGTCCCGCCATTCTTGTACGACCTCTCACGCTGACTGGCGATGCCCATCGAACGTAGCGTGGGTAGAGGTTGCATTCAGCTATGTATACGGAGATCTTTTGGGTTCTGGCGGTGAACGAGCTGAGTGCTGCATAACCCGAAAGTAATACTTCCTAGATGCGCTTGCCTGTACGACTGGCGAGATCAACTTTCACTGCTCTAACGCTACGTTTTTGTATTGAGATCTTACAGCGCAAGAAATTGCTCTGATAGGGGAGGATCGCCGTGAGAGCTTGGTAAGAGGATACGTACAACAAACAACCGTAACGGCCAAGGTGGAAGATGCAAAAGTAGGAGAAAAGCACGTTCACAGTAATATTTTTTTTGTCTCCCAGATGCTTTGGAAGCATAGACAAGAAAAGACCCGCCCGACGGACATATTTAAACTCTACTTATCAGAGGCCACTAAGCTGTCACACTCGCTTTGTGCGATGCCTCGGACTTGGAACAGATAGGCGAAGATAGGTGAACTTGAGTCCATGGCCCAGGCTTTGGTGAACAGTACTACAGGTCATTGAGTCTGATTTGGGGCAGTAGAGAGATGATCAATTTTAGAAATTATGAACTTTGAGTTACCTACCTTGGTAAAATGATTGGGAAGAGATGACTGAGCGAAAATTTACTAATCGAGAACCCGCTGACAGAATAAGGTGCTTGAGCATGTGAAGAATCGGGATTGGGTTTTCCGCGGCGAAAAGTTTGATAGACTCAATTTAACTAAAGATAGAATTCGGAAGCTGAAAAGTCGCCGCAGGAGTGATGTTGCGGTGAGCTGGAGAATGCTGACATTGACTTTTAGCAAAGCCTACAATTGCGGCAGTCAGAACTATGTGGTACGAGATGATCTTCATTGCAGGACTCGCATTCTTCATTGGTAGAAGGACTGGAAAAGACATCAGATCTATCACTGGATAGGTAATCCAGCAGGCATTATGTCTCGGTGTCTGCCTGGAGTTCAACTTGCTCTCGGATTTCGACAAGGCAGCGCTGATTTTGAAAGACGATCAGATACCCAATGACTTGACAAACTATGATGAGTAAAATATGCGACTCATAGGTAGGCGCTGCGAGTCTCTGGTTGAGTGCCCGCCTTGGAAGCTCTCAAGGGTCAATGTTGTTCTAGGCCAAAAAGGTTGGCTTCTCACGTCTTGGCGCCTAGGAAGCGGAACTCCAGTCATCAGCCTTCCTTCATCACAGTAGGAAACGTAGATACACTGCACTGAATCGGTACTACGACCCAATACCATGGCTCGACATGACATCTCAATGTACTGCATTCCCGCATATGCGAAAGACTCGCTTCGTCTGCATCTCAGACACCCACAATCAAACCCCGAAGCTTCCTCACGGTGATGTACTGATTCATGCTGGGGACCTATCCAATCAAGGCAGCATCACAGAACTTCGCAAGACCGTAGCTTGGTTGGAGAATGCGAATTTCGAAGCCAAAATTGTTATTGCTGGTATACTGTTCCGAGCTTCATGATTTGTAACTTGGCGAGATGAACTGTTTTCCAACCTCTCTACAGAACAACATCTACTTGTAATACCATGTTCCGGATAGGCTCCATACATGCACCCTATTCAAAAGCTATATGCCTGTACCGAGTCTAGTTATGTCTTTAGTCATCTATTTACTAATCGAATTGCCTTAGGAAACCACGACATAACCCTCGACAGCGAATTCTTCCGCAAGCAGGGCGCCTTATGGCGATACCCCCAGCCTCAAAACCCGGAGGAATGCCAGAGCCTCTTTTTGGGGTCTCCCTCTATTACATACCTGAGGCACGAGCCTGCTGCAATCTACCTACGGTCACCGACTGGTCCTCATACATACTTTACGGTGTTTGGGAGTCCATGTTCCCCAGCATATGCTACTTGGGCATTTCAATACCAAGAAGCAGATGCAGTGAAGATATGGGATACCATTCCACTGGATACAGATATTGTTATCACACATACTCCGCCAAGGCATCACTGTGCTACAAGCACTAAAGACATGTCGGGTTGTGAGGCTCTTCGCAAGGCACTATGGCGCGTACGCCCCAGTATGGCTGTGTTTGGACATATCCATGAAGCGAGAGGGGTGGAACGAGTGAGATGGAATCTGGATGTTTCTGAAGGTCAGTTTCAAGAGGAAAGGACTGAATTATGGTCCGATCCGGGGATTGGAAATAATAAACAATCGTTGGTCGATTTGACATCGAAAGGAAGGCATCCGATTGCAAATGATGGACCTCAAACACGTCGCATCCCGTTCAACCCTACTTCTTCCGAGTTGAGGAGTGGGGGTCATTTCGAGTGCCCTCGGCCTACCACTCGTGATTCTGCCTTACGAAGAAAAGGCGTCTTCTTACAAGATGCGAATGAAGAAGGCGTAAGTTCATTGCCTGACGTCGAGGCTGCGGGAAAAAGGATGGGAGCGAGAGAGACTTGTATGGTCAATGCATCTTTCCTGACAGGCCGTGGTAGAAAGGGGCCAAAGCTGTTTAATAAGCCGATTGTCGTAGACATTGACCTTCCAGTATGGCAGTAGATCATAGATTTGCATGGCCATCTGAAGCTTTCCTTGCGGAGGCGTGCTCAATGATGTAGCAGTCTGCATACAACGCTACACATAACAAGTTGAATGATCTCATTGTGTCTCCGTGTCAAAGTTTGCTGGTCCGGTGCCGTCAACGTCCATGTCTGCTTCTGGTCAATCAAACCCTCACACGTTGAACAGCAACGCCCAGACGGAAACGGATGGGGCGTTACGGAGTTTGGGGGGCTCGTGGCTGTGATTGGCATCGCCTTCTGCGGTAACCTTGCGATATTGCCCCGCTTCCGCACAGAATGCCCCGCAACTTTACCGCGCCCCTTATCCAACCACTGACGGCGTGCATCTCTCTAGCACACGGGCCGGATCGAGTTGAGCAAATATGGTTGCCTGGCAGGTCCTGGGGAAGCTCGGGGAGCAAGTGTGGAAAATTGTGAGGCGATCACTCAGAGCCTAGGATAGAGTAAGGCAGAGGCGAGCATGTAACCACCAAATAGCAATAGGCAATGGATTTCGCACTCTCTCTCTCTGGCTGTCTGGCTCTGGAAAGCCGTGGGATAGCCCCGTGGCGTTAGAGGAGACGGTCTCAGTCGATATGCACAGTACTGCCCCTGTATTGAATCGTACGTTCAGCACTCGGTCACACAACGGGGACAAAGTGTGCGGACTTTGCCTTGTCCGTGATGGGGGCTTGTGATGGTGAGGTGAGAACAACGTGGGCATCCTTCAAACCGCTCCGGCCTCATGGATTCCCCTAGGGCCATGTCTTGCGGACTGATCTTGGGGGCTTCTCCACAGGGTGCTTCGGTTACGCTTTGAGAGGGACCTGAATCGTCTATTGATGCTGCACGGCTTCTGGATCGTCGGCGAGATGTGCACTCCTGTAGGTCCCAAACGGCCGTCTTGACTGTGATTGAAGTTGATTGGCGATGTGTTTCTAACCGCTTGCGAGGGTGGATGCAGCGTCCGGCACAGCGGCTTGCGCGATTCGTCCTGTGGCTTGGGCACGAGTAGTGACAAAAGAGGCCTTTCTGGAGACTGGGCGGTATCGAAGCCAGGCGGGCCTCCAGCCAGTAGACATCAACACCAAGACAGTCCGCTCATGTGCTCTGCGTGCGCTCATCGCAGCACGCTTGCATCAGCAGCTGGGCGGAAATCCAATGGTGCTGAGGTTGTGAAGCCCGACGCTTCGCTTTCTTCTTCTTTCTCGAAAGTCAAGCGCTGCTCTGTGCTGCATGCTTCCCGATCCATCGCACATCCCCCAGCCCTGTTGATGAGGGAAGGCTATCTTTAAGTCCTGCGCCATCAGCTTGCTTGCCTGGAGCAGCACATATTACCCAGAAACCCGGCAGTGCGCTTTGCTGCCTTTTATTTCTTCATTCTGCGACACCTTCGTGCCAGAGGTTTAATTAGTCGAGGCCATTCCCGCTTTGCAGTTGTTCCTGAACGGCCACACTGAAACGTCTGCCAAACTCGCGGTGAGTGACGTAGAACTAGCTACCGATTTTCACCGCAACATCGACCACAAACAGAGGCGGCCCAGCAGCAGAGACCACCGTGACCAAAACAAAACACAGCCTCCTGTCTTCCATCGTCGACTTCTGCGACCGGCACTCGATGCGAAGTTCACCAGAGTGATTACGAGACTGCTCAGACTCTTTCCGCACCGGTTTGCCACGACCATCGCCGGCCTTCTCCCGCATTCCACATCTTCGTCCGCATCCTCTCAGGTACGGACGGCCAGGTCCTTACACGTCCGTCACTCACCGAAGCACCGACCACGGACCCGACTTCTCCCCACGCAAAGCCAGCAACATCACTTCACTCATCACTTACCAACCAACCCCCAGCATAGCGACGCCAGTCGTCGTCGTTCATTACTACTTAAATCACGATAGTTACCACCCACGCCAGCACAGCAATTGCCACCATCACCGTCCACAAATCGGACATCGCCGTTCATTCACATCGAATCGATTCTGCATGTGCTTCCTGCACCTCCTCCAGGAGCGACCTTCCAAATACTTCCTTCCATATATTTGAGCCTGCCTTCGTCCTTCATCGTCATCCTCCCACCCTTCACACACCATGGCCGAGCCATTACCACCAGACCCATACGCCGCCTTAGGAGTGTCCAAGGATGCGGATGCGCAAGCCATCAAATCGACGTACCGAAAGCTGGTTCTAAAATGTCATCCAGATAAGGTCACCGATGAGTCACTCAAGCAGCAGAAACAGGAAGAATTCCACAAGATTCAGCAAGCTTACGAGATCATCGGCGACGAGAATAAACGAGCCACCTACGATGCCGAAGTCAGATTAGCAGAATTACGGAAAGAGAAACTAGCAAGATCAGGCAGTAGCCCTAACGTAGAAGTTCGAACTACACACTATGATATTCGCACAGCTGCGCCAGGTGGAGCGACTTTTGGTACCCGAGGACCCGCACGCTACGAGGAACGCAAACCCTCCAAGTCGTACGACGATGATAGATACTATGACGATAGATCATCTTCACGCAAATACGACTCCTCGTATGATACTTACCCAAAACGTAGTTCGGCAACACGCACCTCACGCCCAGAGAAAGAGCCGATCAAGGTCACAAGGCCGGCAACCGACAGGACAAGGTCGGACGCGAAGAAATCAAAAGATAAAGAAGAGCGGAGAGATCGCTCGCACCGATTCGTCTATATTGACGATGAGTCGGACAGTGATGAGAAAGCACGTTATGAAGCAGAGTACAAGAGGCGAACTGATGAGGCCAAGAGACAGCAGCAGGAGGCCGCCGAGAAGGAAGAAGCGAGGCGGGCGGCAGCCGAAGCTCGACGAAAAGCCGATGATGCTCGCCGCTCATTTGAAGAATCGGTACCACGGCGACATGGTCGCAGTGAAGATCGTGAGCGTGATGACTTCGACGGCCCCGACTATCGTCAGAGGAAGCTGAGCGACTTGGAGAATGGTGTCAAGCACTACATCAAACATGCTAAAGCTTCCACGGATCAGGATACTCGTCCATCACCAAGCAGGACGAGTTCATCGCGCGATGCCCGTCCTGACTACTATGAGGTTCGTTCCGCCAAACGAGACCGACCAGAAGCCGTTCGACGATCATCTGCTCGCCCAAGTGAGCGTGAGTCCCGACCAATGTCATCGGGTCGAGACAGTCGTAGGGATCGAAAGAACACTTTCCCCGAGATTGTTGAATGGGATAGTGATAGGTCGCCTCCACCTTTTAAGCACTCCACCTCATCACCAGCAGAAATCAAGACGGTCCCACGCGCCGCACCAGCGCGTTCCTACACTGAGAGCAGCTATGACCGACGCGAGACTTCACCAACTCCCACTTTCCGCCGATCCGAAACCATGCCTTCAGTTCACACCACCTCATCTAGCAAAAAGGAGGCGAAGCCTGTCCGACCCTCAAACCTACGCAATGCCGAGAGCGCCCTACCGCATGATTCCGGCTATTCAAGTCCAGGTACTCCCGAAAACACTTATCCTACAATACCATCCTCTACGAAGAAGGTCTACCACTACCCAACCTCTGGCGGTGGAGTTAGCTTGACCCCCGAGGATATTGCTGTGGCAAACGGTCACCGAACTATTATTCGCGAGCCAGAACGCCACAGGCAACGTTCGCCATCGCCGTTGGGTCGCCCCCCAATGGGTGCGAACAGGACGATATCTACATCGTCAGCACCTCGGTACCCTCCGGCTGTGCCTCCACCCCGATCGACTCCTCTCACCGTTCCACCTCCCCCAATGGGACGTTCGGCGACTATGCGCGTTAGCCCAGAACGTCGAGGTCACGGTGATCGTGATCGTGATCGTGATCATAAACTCTTTGGAGAAATGGATTCCGAGTATACGAGGCGTTCCCGACAGCCCTCGAGTTACGATCCCGATCAAGTCAGCTTCGGCAAGAAATACGGGCCTGAGGATGTCAATTGGAGCCGGCCTCGGGAGAGAACTATCCCTGTTGACTCGAGACCGATGTTGAGGAAGCACGAGACCTTTGCTTACTAGTTGTTGTCGATTTGAAAGGGCTTTCTAGTCAGGATAAGGTAGTATAGAAATGGCTGGACTAGTTATGGGAAAGGGTCACTGGATATCGAGAACCCACGAACGAATGAACTAAATACATGGGAACAGAGGGATGAGTATTGGCGATTGAGCCTTACCTTCCCACCTCCTCCATACCCGGAGTCGAGACCCACTGGTGTTTTATGGAGTTTTGCTTTCCTGCTATTATTTTTTTGCACTGACCCCCCCAAACCTCGATTCTTTACTTGTATTTCTGTTCTGCATGATGAATTACTACTATAACTACGAGATATCAGAACCTCACTCTCCCGCTGCGTTGGGAACATGAGCTGGTCTGTTTTATGACGGTTCTTTGTATATGATGTTATTCAATCACAAACTTTTCAGTTATCTTGTCCATTTAGGCGAATGCATCTTACACCACTCACCTGCATGACGCTCGTTTATATAACCTCTTCCACAAGCCCTCGATCCCTTCGTTTATGAGCAAGCCATGTCAAGACACTCGTTTTACTTACGACACCCCTTTTCTTTTAGCATGGTTTTTGCTTATAGCATTAACCTCTGGCGTACGACAGCGTGGGTTGCCTTTTTCATGTTTTCGCAATGAAGCTTTCGGTAGGAATGAACCCAGAGTTAAATGCATGCTCTGGGCTGGCTCCGCCACATTAAATGAAATGAATAACGATTCTACACTCTGGAGAATGATTCGTGACTCTTCCTCAAACGAGGTTTCGGTCGAGCAGGTCGCACGTTTTGTGCGTTAGTTCGTTGGTTTACGGAGGGTGAGTCTCCGCCTACTACTTACTTTACCATCAGCCTACAAAGCCGATTTGGGCTCGGTTAAAGTCCTCAAAGTAAGGTGTCAGCCTGAGGGGGATTCGGAAAGCAGCATATAAATCAGAATCTGTTTTAACTATCTTTAAATTTGACCTTCATTTAGCATGTCTTCATCAACTTCCCAACCCTCCCACGACGGTGCATCGAAGCCGTTAGGTCTCGAGCTTCTTAGAAAGCCGTTCCAAGTTCCTTCAACGTTGACTACAGGCTTCACAGATCTCACCGGAGCATTAAATCCGCGGCTGAAGCATTCCTGCATGTGGCGTTTATCAAACAATTCCGGATGGACCCTTCGCATCGTCTTTAACGCCCGCTTGCCTACCTCGTCAACAGAGTCATGGTGGCGTAATTGGAAGAACTCGGCATCATGCTCTTGTCTTAGTTGTGCCATCAATTCCTCTGGATATAAGCCTAACTGGATGAGGTAGATGTCGTATTGACAGAGCGACGTCGTGCCGAAATAGCTGCCACCAAATTTGGCCCTCTTATAAAGACCGACGAGCGCTGCAATCGTGCCCATGCATCCAGTGCCGTAGTCACTCATCGGGAAAGGTGGAACGACGGGTTCATCCAGTTCCATGCTGAGTCCCTGATACCATGCTACGCCTGTCACGCAATCGGCAATCTGTTGCCATCCAGGCCGTGAAGCCCACTGCCCTACATGCCCAAAACAGTCTTCAGCAACATAGATGATACCACGCTGGCGATGCTTGGTCAGTTGGATGATCTGCCGTGGTCCATAACCCAGCCGTTCCAATGAACCAGGTCGGTAGCCGTCAAGAATGACATCTGCTGATTGCAGAAGGTCTTCAAATGTTTTGCGATCATTTTGGTCCCGCAAATCGAGGTCTGCGGCGTGTTTTCCTATGTTTCCGTCGACTTGGAAGAAGGGCACATCACTGAGCTGTGGACTTGTGATCTTGATTACATCGGCACCGTACTCGGCAAGACCACGACCCATTGCAGGACCCGCGATAATACGACACAGTTCTAGTACTCGTATTCCAGATAAGATTTGTGGCGCTGGGGCTTTGGAGGAACTCATGGGAAAGGAGATAGGGGGTGAGGATGTCTCTAATGTTTCCACTCTCCAAGGGGGTTCGCGAATGAGTTCCTGACCCTAAAAAATTTAGATTATGAGATGCTTGTATAGGAGTCCCTTTTCTTACATGGCTGGTTTTCTGAAAATCCTCCCACTTCATGCACGTTACTCCAGCCTGCTTTGCCTTTGCGTTCATCGCCTCTAGCTCAACTGCTGTGTATTGTTTGACATGAGCTTCGATAAGCCTTATGCATTCATTGTAATCTGTCATGTCCGGCCGATGACCTTCTAATCCGATCATGTTTAAAGCTGTTGTAGCCTCAAGGGAACCATGTAAGTGGAAATACTCGCCGGGATTTTTCGTTTCGTAGAGGTTTGCAGATAAGCGTCGATAGAGGTTCGACTGTGCTTGAAGAAGGTCGGTGTCTATATGCTGCTATTAGAGAGGTGGCTATAATGGTTTCAAACTATGCTTACCCTTTAATCTTTTCTTTACTTCCGGGTGCGCCTTATTCATCCCCCCTACTGTAGCTAGGTAGGTCGAGAACAGGAAAGCAGACGCTCGTTCAAGGTCAATGACAATCTCGCGCTCTTGTTGCCCATATGCTAGATCTGCAATTGCCGCGGCAACACCAGCTTCTACCGCCTTGAGAGCCGATGTAGCTTCCGTCTGTTTCAATGGGCAAGGGAAATAAGGACTCCCCGTGTTGGCGGTTGTTAACTTAACTTCCGCAATCTTTGGATAGCATTCTGCTGGTATTTGTCCGTCGATACGGTTCAATAGGAATTGAAGCGCCGTCCGGGTCTCCTGAGCCATGGAGTAGCTATTCCCCTTGACTCCATTGGTATCGTTGCTTGCTGACACGGACAGTGCCTCGTTGACGCCATTGCTGAACTCTCCTGTAGTGACCATATCTAAATCGATAGAGCTAGGAAGCTTTAACAGTTGAGAAGAATCAACATACAGGAAGTTAGTCAAATATCATAGTAAGAAAGACCGGAAAGGCAGAGCAGGAGGGTCGGAACGAGACCGGCGGAAAACGGTCTCAAGCATGTTCTGCATGTCCGAAGGCATGGTGCCGATAATAGCTAATCAATTGGGGAGCGGTTAGGGCTGTTGAAGCTCCGTCGGATGGTGCACCTATTAGTCTCATATAGTAGCAGTAAAGGGCCGAGGAAGGGTTCGCGTATTTGCTTGGAGGCCTAAACCTTTCTGAGATCCATACGTGCACAGACTTGTATATAAGCACCCTTCTGGATAGGCTTCAAGAGGGCAACTGGCTCTGATGGCCTTCACCGAGCCCACATGATCTATGTAGACATCCAGCACGGCAGTTGATAGAGGCAGACATATCCTAGAGCCACAGGCTGTGCCGTTCACGATATATTGTTGGAGCCACGAGACTTATTTAGGTACGTACCTACATACTCTTTTCTATTACGTGCACGGCCCTGTCACGAATTGACAAGACTTACCGCACCTCAGAAAAGCTGGCCATGGTGGGATCCGACCACCACCACATTTCGTACATTCAAATTCCTCCATGCGGCTGCATTTACCCACATTAGTGGCCTAGTATCACACCGACTGCGCTTCAGCAACATTGTACCTTGACCGTGCTCTTGCCGCCGTATCCGCTTCTCATCCGACGCCCATCGGGAGATTTTGAGGACCGCATACATTGGTGCCATGACTCGACCCAAAGTCCCACCAGATCAAAGACAACGAACTGCTCAAGCCTGTGAAAGTTGTAAGCGACGAAAGCAAAAGGCGAGTCTTTTTAGTTCCCTACAGTGTCTTCAATCTACATGTCGTCCACAATGGGTGCGATAATTTGTTGAATCTGGGTTTCCTTTTTCCTACCCCTTCAACAACAGACAGCTATGTGGACGACAGATGCGACGTCCGCTGAGGGCTGGATATTCCTTTACAATCACAATACTGAACTCAAACGGTCTACTCGGACAGCAAGAAGAGTCATCACGAGGTCAATGTGCCGCCCAGGTTCCCCGAATCTGTGACATCCATTGTGAACCTTGCCACCAGATTCACCAATAGAATAAGCCTGTTGTATAAGTTATTATTTGTATTCTTATATGCAATCGCCTAACAGCTTTCAAGTGTAATGGCCTTTGCCCCTGTAATACTTGCGAGAAGGTAGCACTCCGAAAAGATGACTTTTTGAGGTATGGTGGACTTATATGATATAGCGCAAATTTACCTGCATCTATTCTGATCGAGATGCTGAATCACCTTCCGATGGCCGACCACCGAAGAAACGAACGCTTGAAAATGGAGAGACGCTGTATGACAGTAATAACAGCCTACCTGCAGTAGACGATAGTCCCCTGAATGGACATGCATCACATTCGCCGCAACCACGTCAAGTGCGAATTTCTTCCCCATCTCATCATCGACAGAGCTTCACGGCATCGGACTTCAATTCGGGGCCTCGCAATAAACATGAAGAGCCCCTTAAAGCCGCCGACGAGCGGGAAGCCGCTGCCAGATCTCTACAGCAATTTGCAGCAGGTCCATCTACAGGGGAGGAGCAATCGACACTGCAACCTCCGTTCATGTCACGTGGGACAACTCAGAGCGGTCAGGACGAGGAAGCTGTCGTCTATACGCAGACAAGAATGCTACAAGACCCTACAGGAAGGCTTCGTAAGTCACTCTTGGGCGGGTCACCCCCCTGACATAACCTCCTCTGCAGACGGCTAAACAAGGATTTCTATGAGACAAAGGCCAAAGTTCAGGGCTAACGGTGTCCTAGTATACGTTGGTGATTCGGCAACATTGTCATTCCTTCAGCTTCTTAGGATGATGGTCGAGAATGTAGCAGGACCATCGTCCTTCACCAATGATCCTCGGCGATATAAAATTACGGAGGGACAGTTTTCTCTATCTTCACTGGCCAGACACACTCATCTATTGCCTGACAAAATAACAGCCCACGTCCTCGTAGATTCCTTCTTCGTCAACACTCACGGTTTTCTTCAGGTGTTTGAGCGTACGAACTTCAACAGTGAGTTGGATCGATGCTACTCGGACCCACTTTCCACGGAAGCATCCTGGCTATGTTTGCTGAACCTGGTCTTTGCCATCGGTCTCACATTGGCAACCCCTCTTTCAGGGAGTGATGAAGCCATCATTATCGACAAGCTCCGCAGCGAGCATGTCGACAGGGCAGAGGTTTTCTATCTAAATGCGAAGAGCCTGAACGATCCTATGACTGGATTTGAAGATGCGGACTTCTGGTCGGTACAAGCCCTGCTCCTCATGGCAGTATATATGCTGGCGAAATCCAAGAGAAACACTTCTTTTGCATTGCTAGGCATGGCAGTCCGATCAGCATATGCTTTGGGCCTTCACCGCGAAGAAACAATGGTCATCTTTAATCCAGATGAACAGGCCTCCCGTCGAAACCTCTGGCGTTCACTGTTTGTTGTTGATCGCTTCCTCTCCTGCTCCCTGGGTCGACCTACCGCGATCTCAGAGGATGATTGCAGTGGTGACACACTGCGTCCAGCAGATCCTCCAGGTGACTCGGACAGCTATGGCTTCAACCCTGCATATCCTTCAAATGCTACATTCAGTCAAACCAGCGCATTCGCGCTCGAAGCTGCTGTCCGTAGTTGTTCCGTTATTGGACTCATTCTCAAGCGAGTCTACCAGCAACGCAAAATCAGCACACGGCTCGCACAGGAGATTGCAGACATCTGCAAGCTCTGGCCAAAAGCGTTGGCACCAGTCCTTCATTGGCGACAGGCCGCAACAGCTTCACCGAGCCAAGGTGTTGCTATCTTACATGTCAACCTCTTCTACTGCCATTCCATTATTCTCCTGACTCGACCCTTCTTCCTATTTATTCTTAATGCCGAGACCCAAAAGGACATCACACAATCCCAAACCGGAGTCCGACCGCCCCGGTCCCTCAGTCGCATGGAAAAGTTCAGCGAAGCCTGTGTTATAGCGTCCACGCATACGATCCTACTCGTGCAAAATGCTTTCGAAGCAGGTTACCTGCCACGCCGTAACCCTGCTGTAATATATTTTCTCTTCGCCGCTACGCTTGTCATCCTCTCGAACGAATTTGCTGCTCTCTACTCCTCTCCTGCCGCCGACACATGCATCCTGAACGCTGTCACCGTGATGACTTACTGCGCAGAAAGCGATCAGCAAGCAAGCCGCCTCGTGTATATCCTCAGCACCTTTCGAGACGTCGTGACTGTCCAGCAAACACGCAGGAGGCAGAGCCAGACGGCGATGATTAACCTACCTAGTATTTCTACTCAACTATACGGTCTACCAGCACCACAGAAACCACCTCTCCACCAAGTCCCTGTACATATATACCCCGGCATGCAAACATCAGCATTACCACCGCCTGACACGTTAACCTATCCAATCCAATCCCAACCTCAACAACCACCAACTCCAATCTCTGCATCCACTCAGCTCTCACCGCTTCAAACACTCGAACCCACCACCAACCACAACCTCAACGCCCACAACCCGACACTCTCGCGTCCCGTCTCACTCTCCAACGTTCTAGACCTCTCTGCTCTCGACGCCGCTCGTGCGCCCTCTCTGTATAGTGAGGAATCTGGTCCAGATGAACACATAGATTTCGATGCGCTCTGGGCTTGGCCTAGCAATACCCCTGCGATGGGAAGTCCTAGGTTTGGGGCTGAGGGCGTACAGGGGGTCAACGATTCCGCTGTACCGCTCTTTGGAGTCGTTAGGGGGGATGACGTTGATGGCAATGGGGCTGCTGGCGGTGGATGATAGGTTTAGTTAATGGTAAACCACGAGCATGTTAATCATATGGACTTCTATCTTTTCTTTTCTCGAAAGTACCCCTACGCCTGCTAACTCCGGTGCTACTAGCCTGCATAACTCATTTGGGCTTTGTAAAAGGGTTGAAAGCAAGTTGCTGTCTTGAAGCCAATCTAGCAAAGAGCATTTAAGCATACCTAGTCCTACCTAGGAGGGGAATAAATAAATAATTCTTAGTATAAGCATTTTATTTATTATATTTATAGAATAACTTTCTAGAAAATATTTTACGATTTAACAAGATTAATCTGCCGTCCAAGGAGCTATGGGGCTTTGTAGTCGCTATCCAATATTGTAACGAGCTATGGGAACCGACGAAAATCTCGTAATCGATAAAATTATGAATTGTAGTACACCTTAAGCTCGGAGTAGAGATATAGTCGCCTCTTACCTGACTCCAAAGCAGCTATTCAATCGATGTAAGGTTCCAAGGTCAGCAAATCACGTGGCAGAATGACGTACGGCCGAACTTTCAAACAACACCTTTTGAAACCCTGTAGAACACCACAGCGATCTGGAAACAATCACAGCCAGTACTCCAACCAGCCCTTCCTAAGAATGACAAGAGCCCGTACCTTCTGAATCTAGCGCGAGAGCATCCACTGCCCATGGCTGAAGTCCAACAGCTTTCTCGACCTCATTGCATCCTCCTCGCTGTCCATTATGCAGCCGAATCCAACATACACGCTCTGCGGATATTGACACAGTCCAGACAAGATGCCTTTGAGAGTGACTTGGTCCTGCGAATTGTTCTCACCTATCTTCCCGAAAGCATAGAACCGTCCTCATACTCCAGCTATCTACACGAAATCGCAACTAGAGTACCGTTAGGAGATGGAGAACGCGACTCGCTCCTCGACATTTCTCCCGTGAAAGAGCTATCGGAGTCAAGGGCACGCCGAAAACTGCACAAACTTCACCTGTTGCCTCTAGTGCCTCCATCGTATCCTTTCGAAATCCCGCAAGACCCGCTCACCCTCTTCATCGTACACCGTGCCCACCAAATCGACGCGCAGACTGGCATGTTAGACCTCGTCCCACAGCTCCTTGTACCATTCATCAGTCAATCTGATTATCTGAGAACTTGGTTCATTTCAACGATTCTTCCTCTTGCGCGTCTTGGCTACGAATACTATCCCCAAAGTTCTATTCCTTCCCTTGAATCGTTCAATCAAGTTGGCGTTACGATAGCTTTACAGACGCTCTTGAAAAATGCGGTACAATCTCAGGATTCTTCGAATAACCTGAGTCGTGACTTGCGAGGCCTCGTCGGGCCATGGATGTACGGTCATAACGAGTGCAAGAGGCGGAAACTGAATAATCATAGGGAGAGCTCATCAGTGAGTCGCACTGGACATAATGGCAGAGCTAGCCTGGAAGGAGTAGAGAGCAGCGACCTAGTGCAAGAGAATGACGACTGGTATCGCTTGTTCTCATGGCTCATACATACGGCAACCCAGAACTTCCATCTCGTAACTTCCGCCGTATGTGACTGGGATGGACCTGGGGACGTTGATCTGGGTGGCTACGAGGATGGCCAGAGCTTCATGTCCGACGAACTGCAACAGGCGTTAGAGGTCCGATACGCTCAGGCAGCTTTTGCGAGCATATATGCGCTTGACAAGAGTGATGCAGAGATCATTGCGCAATCGCATACCCTGTTACTGAGACTTGCTTCGCTGTTAGATTTCGAGCCTCCTCCGGATCTCTCAGTAATTACGGAACTACTTCCCAAAATGGACTCTCAATCTCCAATACCATACGAAACCACCACAGCTGCTTTACAGTTTCAAAGCCTACTTGAATCTGACAACCCATTTACACACCCGAGTCTCCAAACATTCCGTCTGTTAGAAATGTTCGTTTATTCGGCGTATCTTCTTGCAGAACTGCAGTACAACACTTCCATTCGAAACCTTGCTAAGTTGCACCTTTATGACGATGGTACTGAACAATTATTAATACTTGAGAGAGTACTCCATAATCTCGTTAGTAGAAGCAAATTGGAAACAGCGCAGTGGATGACTATCAGGAGTCAGCTCTTATGGCTTTGGGATTGGGGTGTGGATATTCAGGAGCCAGGTGCGCTGTTGAAAAGCGGCGTCTTTGGCAAAATTGAACGAGGTGTTTTCGAGAAAGAAATTCTGAAGGCACTCATCGACAGCGCTCATCACTCACTCGCCATTAAGATATACATTCAGGATCCCAAGCACTTACATTGGCTATCTATGGACGACATTGAGAACGCTGTTTTAACTTCTGCCATGAATCATTACGACAATGCAAGTAATGGAAATCGTACAAGAGGCGGCATGAGGAGAGCCTCAGACATCATTTCAAGCTTTGGTCCCTACTTCCCCTCTTCCTTGTCGTTTCGTCGGGCTAAGGCTCTCCTCGCTGCCACGCATGCACTGTCTTTCTACTCCCTCACCCTTCAACACGGTGTTCCTTTCCAGCCAGTCAATATTCGGGTCCGTTCGGACCCGCTCTCTCTGCTGAAGAAAGTTCTAGACCAGAATGCACGCAGCTATACCCATCTCGATGATCTTATCTCTATTGGTCAGAATCTCGTCATCTCTGCGCCTGGCGACCAAACCGAAGGGACGCCTAGCCATATAGTCGAGCCATCTTCCTTTGAGATCGAACAACGCAAAACCGCCGCCGAACGTCGCGTAATTGGGATGGCAATAGAAGCTGCTCTGGTTGAGGACGATTTCGAGACCGCATACTCTTATGTAATCAATCGATTATCCCCGCCTTCAGCCCCTGCGTACTCGTCTTCCCCCACCGCAACCTCGAATAGGAGGCGATCTATTGCCCAGAGCCCTATTTTTGCGCAACCAAACATCATCGACGAAGACGATGTATCTTGGCGAGCGGCACTCCTTGCCGGACGCCATAAATCATCTCCCATGTCCACTTCATATCCATCAGCAGGTTCTACCGCGCCTTCTACTTTACGAAGGCTTGAGCAACGCATGGAATTGTTATCACAGGCTTTACTTCTTGCGCCTTCGTCGCATCTGCCAGAGGTCCTGGTTGTCTGGCAGGAATGCGAGGCTGAGATGATGGCGTTGCTTGCGGACGAAACAGAAGCAGAACAACGGTTCAACGACCAAGCCGACCAAAAACTCCCAGGAGCTTTCTCAAACGATACTGTCACTTTACAGCCACGCCGGGAAGTTGGCAGAGGCGCGGTTGAGGAAGCACCCATGGGCTTGTTCGATGTAGCGAGAGGAGCAGCTGCGGCCTTCTCGAGGAACGCGTTTCCATTACGTGGAACTACTACCAGCAGCAAAAGCGACACAGCACCTATCAATAGAGATAGTGGACAAGGACATACGAGGAATTCGTCGGACTTGGAACGCTCCACTGGAAGTTTAGGTGATCATGACGAAAGCGGTCGGGTTAGAAAGAGAGATATGGTCGCCAATGCCGTTACTGGAGGTCTGGCTAGCGGCATAGGCTGGGTTCTTGGTAAGTCTCATCTGTAGCAGTGCACACCTTACGGCCATACCCAGGTCAAAACAAGATCTGACTATTGCGATCCCTTCCTGCTCAATACACTGATGATAACTACAGGTACGGTCCCTGTACAAAATCACGAACGCTAATAATTTTGCGAGAAACATTGTATCGATCCGTTACTAGAAAGGTTACTACTAGAGTCTGATCGGATTATTTTCCCTCCCTGCCCATCCGTGAACAGTTGTCGAATTATCAACTATGTCGATAAGACAAGCATATCGCGCGACTCAATCAAGAGCTAGCGCAGATGCCGAACCATAAGAAAACACCAAGACAATATTTTATATGAATGCACAGACAATTTTCCCATATATCAATTTTCTAGTCAACAGCCAAGTACAGTATAGGTTCTGAGCTTCTATTCTACTCTTTTCGATGGATCCTTAGCCTTTCGCGACATCATCACTATTTCGCGCTAGAATAAGATTTGGAGGATCAGGTTCGTCCTTTGATTTAAGTAGGCGGTTTCGACAGATTTCGCGATCCACTTGCTGGCCCACTTCAGCTGGCCTAGGAGTGAAGCCCCACTCATCTGATTGAAATCCTTTTTGCAGCCCTCCTCATATATCCTTTCAAGTGCTCCTTAAAGATGCCAACTTCCAGTTATCTCAGAGTCTTCGCTTTGTTCTGCTGTTACATCAACGGAAGTACTGTTGGAACACCTTATCTTCTCACACATACGCGGACATTCAAGTCCTACTCAGGCAAAAGGCGATATTACTGGCATACCGGCATGAATCACGCTACACCCGCCGATCGACTCCATCCGCTAAGGACACCAGACACCGGAGAGGAACGCATTCTTCTTACAACGAATCTCTACCTTGTCCCCAGGCCTCGATACTCAATTGACTCCACCTATCTTTATGGATCCGATACAGTTTCGGACCTTGATCTGGGCGTGTCATACCTGTTGGTGAGCAATGAGGTGAAGAAAACGGCACTTGGATGAAGATACGCATCGGAAAGGCTTCACAATGCCTTCACGCGAGCAATACGGCCTCGTTTCTGTGGTTGCTACTCATAAATGAAGCGCGAGGCGTACCTCTCCTCGGGATAATGGCCACGTAAACCAATTCTCCCATAGCAAGCGTCCTCAATTTCGCATTCACATGAACCAGCGATAAACTTCTGAAGGAACCATCAAGTATGGGAGTGTCTTGGCTGTAGAATCGGTTGCTAATATTTAGAGCGCGTGGTTGTGATAGAGGACGAAGCGGCTGGGAGAGATTTCTAGGAAGGCAGATCTGAGCTTCTTAGCTACAGTCTATATTTTGATGGGGATCAAAATAGATAAGAGACTTCTCTGGGTTTTAGAAATAAGAACAGGTTTAATTTTAGTTGGTCCTGGTTTAACGAACCAGCTATATGGTGCGGTACCGGGTCTAAACTATTCCAATGCTTTGATCAAGACTGCAGGATAAATAGTTTCTCTGTAACATATGTCACTAGGTAGCCTCTTGTAGACCTGTGCTAAATCAAGCTGTATCTAACCTAGCAGATGTTTCGTTTAGCTGAGGACGATGAGATGGAATGGGCTGGGCGTAGAATCGCCATGAGAGGTGACCATTTGAAGCAGAGTCAAAAGTATACAGATTTTCCCTACACTAATATTATGGAGCTTAATAAAAGAGTCCAGTTTATAGAACTTAGTCTCGTACCTAGAAATGGTAATTTTGCAGCGGCTTCTTCATAGTCTGAATGTGCATGCTTTGATTTCTCTTCCTCAAGCCGTTCTGCTTGAGGGCTCAGGTTCTGCGTTAGCCCAGGAGGATTAGTGTCTCATCTAGATCGTTTCAATGATCATTTAGGGACACGAATATTTTAGTATAAGCACCAGAGGGGCATTATCCGAGACTTAACATCCGGTGCTCATCAATGGGGAACATTGAGATGAAAACGTTAGAAGCCATAGATACTAAGATTATCCTTTACTGTACAATGTGAACTTTGTGGTCTTGGGGGAAAAGACGAAGAAATCGTTAGGGCCGTTTAATTTGATGCTCTATAAACGCCAAAATATGCAATGCATGCCATGACTGCCATCCCCATCTCCTCGCGAGTCGTAAATGGCTCGAGCCTCTCTTCTTCGGCTGCTGCTAAGAAATCACTCTGTTGTGGGCGGCTCTCCCTCTCTCTCCGCCTTCTAGGAGAGAGTGCTTACTGGTCAGCGCTCGGCGCTGGGGAAAGAATGTCCTTGCATGGTGAGCAGATCATCATACCACAGTATTTACATTCGTAGGCGAAGCTAAATGTATGCTCCGTAGTAGGAGACAGATGTTGGAGGGAATGTGTATGGATGGCGAACCCTTCGTGGGAGCTGTCGGACGACTGAGGTGCTGAGGATGACAACACCGCATGTCCTACCATTTCCATCGAGAAGCCGAAACCTGAAGGCGCTGGAAACGAAGATGGACGTGAAGATGATGTTTGTGCATCCTCTGCGGAGATTCTGTTTCCAAATGTGTCGACGACTCCTTGGGCATAAAGCTCATTTAGATGACGTAGCTGCTCCATTCCCCGTTCATGTCTCCCTCTCTCATTGATAGCGCCATTTAATATCCTCCCCCTGTGCCTTATTCCACCACGTGCTCTGGGTGGTGCGCTGCGATTAAGTTGCGTGACCATTTTCGCACTGCCAGCGCCAATGTTCTTCGGTAAGATGATCTCTGGGTGAACTGATTTCCAACACCGTGAGCATTCCATGCCAGTAGCTGTGGAAACGCCCTTGATACTGTCCTGAAAACCGACTTTGGCGGTGCTCCAAGAATGCTCGCATAGCCACGTGCGATCCGGAGGGTCTTCGCCAGGCTCTGTACCGAAGTTCAGCCCTTGTTGCTCCCAATAATGTGCAGTACCTGCATCGAGATTACGGGATCTTCGAGGAGATTCCGTTGGAGCTGTCGTTTGCGTTGTGATTGAGGTCGGGGCCGTATCGCTCGGTTGCGGGGCTGAAGATCCAGTTGTAGGGTGCGCGTCATCAGCACCTCTTAATGTTTCCTCAGAACTTGCTGGCGCGTCGTCACCGTCCGGGTCCATGTTATCATCCTCGCTTTCGTAGCAACTTCCACCACATTCATCCATTGACTGCTGACATACCCAACACCATTGAGCACCGCACAGACATTGCATGTGGTTACAGCCCAGCATTCGTTTGACACCGTTCCCACATTTTGGACAACGTTTGTAACCCCAGCTTCTGAGGATTACAGCTGTCTCTTCATCCACTCCGAAAGCCAGATCTTTGCATGGAGTCCCAGCATGGGCGAGTTGGCGACATTGAAGGCAAACACCAGCAGAACAGTTCGGACATGCGACTAACGGCACTTGTGGAGCATCGATTACAGAATCAGTGCGTTTCTTAACCTCGCTTTTGACACCGGGCTGCGGGATAAGGCGGGTGGGTATGAAGGCAGAGCACTTTGCTACCGGACAATACAACGGGTTTGGCGTGCTCCACTCTTCGTACTTATCTCTGCATGATGATAAATCTAAGTCTTTGAAATGAAAGAAATAGTGGGCTAACTTACCTGTACTCCTTCACCTGGCTAGCGGTGAGGAATGGCGCAGCGATGTGAAGTTGAATCATGTTGCAGCAGCGGGCAGGCATCCGGGAAGGCTCCTTACAAGCCCTGATAAACATGTCCTTGATGCAATGTATGCAATACGCACTTTGACAGATACGACATGGTTTAAGGAAAGACTCATGTTCTTGCTCTGGCGCAAATTTTTCGACACAGATGATGCAACGGATCATTGGCTTTGCTGGTGGGTCCATATGCCTTGGAAGGGATGGTAGTGGAATAGTAACCTGAGGAGGTGGAGGTATGGGATCCAGAGGAGTTGGCGGCTGAGCAGTTTGAGAGTGGGGGGGTTGTTCAAAGAAGAAAGGTAGAGGTTGTCGATGACCATGATCAGACGCATCCAAAGCAGCAGAAGGCCATCTAACAGGTGAGGCTTCTGTCCCTGCTTCAGACAGGTTGTGCGTGTGAAGATCCAAAGCTGCGACATGGTAGGGATTTGGCTGCCCGGTCAGTAATCGAGGCTCCATTGGATCGAAGACGGTGGCATCTGTCGAGGCGTCGAAGATAGAGGGTGTAATGTGGTCGTCGGAAGCCGTCCTTGATGATGAGGTGCAGTTTAGCGGAGCACTTGTAGAGGATGTGGAAGTAGCAGCCCGGCCTTCACGCGAGCGATCTGGTTGAGACCGACGCACGGCCTTTGATATTTTTGAGCCCATGGTAGAAAGAGTGGCGATGCCGAGTCTGAGGCAAACCAGCGGTTTATATGGATTGGCCCGATGCTTAAGAGTCACCTACGGGCCGTGAGTCAAGGCTGACGGGTGCGTTGACGGCAAGGCTGAGGTTGGTGTAGCGGTTGCCTGCAGCACATGGAAGCTCCGCCATTGGCTGGAAACCGACCACTATGATGTGGCAGACTTGCAATGGACTCTATATCGAACATACCTAGGCACCTAACCGTAGGGCAACGTTTGGAGGTTGTTTATATCATTCCTTAGCGTCCATGCTGCACAATGCTTCTAGCTTCCAGCTCAAGCTTATCAAGTTGCATGTATGTATGGATGCCTACGGAATGCTCAGTGGGCCTCCATTGTATCTAGTGTTCCTTGGGAGTTGTCACAGTGGTGTGCCCATACAAGGAATGCTGCGATCAATGGGTCGTGATCGACGACCATCTTAGCAGGTTCCGCTCTCGATGGACCCTCTTGTTCCAGGGGTATGAAAATGCCGAACCGCCTGAGGACATCCGCCTTTTCTGCTTCGCCCTTTCCCTCGACGCGGTGGGCGTTATCGATGGCATGCCGTGTGGGAGTCATGTCGCAAATGAGTCGTGCATAAGGACCCTGCCGGTAACGAGCGGCCGTCACGTGCTTTCTTAGCGCCTCGGCCCTATCTAATCCCGATAGGTATCATCGGCAGAGACATCAAGGTACCTGAGGAAGGTCGTCGCCTCAAGTAACCCGCCAAATACCACTTTTGAAGCTCATGTTGGCGGTATGAGGCATTTAGAAGAAGCTGAGTATGGTTTTACCTCACTCGACGTTTCATCATCCTTCTAATCTAGCTTAGGAAGTCCTGGGCCCAACTGGACCATATCAGCACCCTAGCCGACCTGAAGACAGCTATATCTTCCGATACTGAGCCTCGTATTACTTCTGGATTACGCTCCATATGCTGGAAGGTAGTATTGTGTTCCCTCGAACTGCTCAATGTCTGACTGTCCATGTAGGCCTTCTTGCTCTTCAAAACCCTCGATCGATCAGCATGGCCCGCCTCCCTAGCCGATTCGAGAGCCGCATACGACTCGTTGCGATCGCATTTGCTCAGAGCAATCGAATACCCAGACGAAATAGAGTCAGCCGTGGATCCGCTGAGTGAGAACGAAGAGGTACAACCCCCTAAAGAGTCCTTGAGGAACACCAAGGAAATGATTTCATTCCATCTGACACATCACTAAGACTTGAAAGTCTCCATGGGTTGCCCTTCGCAAAGACGAAAACTTACGAGCCGAGATATACCAAGATGTCGAACGATGCATGCCAGACAACGTCTACTTCCGCCAGCCCTCGACCCAGAACATGATGCTTGATATACTCTTCATATTCTGCAAGCTTAATCAAGATACCGGCTACCGGCAAGGCATGCATGAAGTCCTGGCGCCCATTCTTTGGGTTGTGGAGCGAGATGCGATAGCCACTGACTATTCCACGCGCCAAGGCAGCGACAATGCTTCGAGTAGCCTCCTTAACGATGTGTTAGACGCCGGGTTCATCGAACATGACTCTTTCACTCTGTTCGCCCTCGTAATGCAGAGTGCCAAATTCTTCTACTCTCCGGCAGAAGGCGGGCGATCTTCGGCTGCCTCAGCACAGAATGATTCTCCAATGCTTATCCGGAGTCGACGTATATTCGAAGGGTATCTTCCGAAAGCCGATCCAAGCCTTGCTGCTCATCTCGCAAAGATAGATATTGTTCCTCAAATATTTTTAATGTAAGTTGTAATTGTGAATTCCGCAATGGCGAGCTCACAATTGACGCGCAACAGGCGATGGGTTCGCCTTCTATTTGGTCGGGAATTCCCATTGGACGAGGTCCTCGTTATGTGGGACATTTTGTTCGCAGAAGATTCTTCCCTAGGAATAGTAGACTATATCTGCATTGCCATGCTCCTACGAATTCGATGGCAGCGTAGGTTACCCTCAATTGGTCTTTCACTGTACGAGCGACTAATGCTACACTCTCCTAGTCATCGAAGCAGATACAAATACAGCATTTACACTCCTACTAAAATATCCAGAGCCATCTGAGCCACCTCACACATTTGTACATGACGCCATCTACCTCAAAAGACATCTCAACCCTGAGGGTGGCCGTGAAATCCTCACGAAGTATGGCAAAAAGGCTCCGCCACTTGTCGAGCAGAGCCAATCTCGAACCGCATCGCCTTTCCCAGCTCATACTCGGCCCCCTTTTGTATCTCCGAAAAGTCAAACCACTCCGCCCGGAGGTTTGGAGGCTCTGATTCAGGATGCTGCAAGACAAATGTACGACCGCGGCGAGAAGTGGGGGGTCACCAAGGTATTGCGGGATGCTGTTGGAGAAGTGAAGAAAAATGTCCAGGCCTTCCAATCAGGACCCAGCGCGCCGAGGTCTGGCGGAAGGGAATATAGAAGACCCGCTCGTGTTCCCACCACTACCAAACCTATAGGGCCGTCTTCTGAGATTTTAAGGAAAGTATCCGTCCTGGAAGCGCGCAACAAAAGTATGGCATACATGTTGCAAGGTGCTCTTTCGGAGCTCTGGGATTACCATAAGGACCGGAGCGATCAGCCTAAGGCAGACAAAGAATCGATAGAAGCGTTGAGTACAGCGATTGCAAAGGTGCAATTTGTCCAAGTCTACCTCGAAGATTCCACAATTCCTTTACCAGCAGACGAGGCTACAGAGGACAGGAAACAGATCAGCACAGTGTCTCCACCTGGGCGCACTTCTAGTGCACCACCTCTACCAACTCTCAACACAGCTCCGGCGGATCGTTCATCGAGTATACCAACACTTGTTAGCCCAGAAATGTCAAGGGCAGGGCCGTCCTCATCAACAAATACTGTTGCAGTCGATAAACTAACATCTGCAGCTAGCGTCAAAGGTTTTGGCAAATCCTTGACATCTTCGCCCTCTCATTCTCTCTCTGTTTCTTCGCGGACTCGGCCAAGTCTCGCGCAATCTTCGTTTTCCTGGATGTTAGGACAGGAGGAGAGGACATCAGCATTTGCGTCTGCCTCTGCGCACAGCGCATTTCCATCAGATGAGAAACGAAGGATGGCGAGAGGAAGGGAGCCTCTGGGCGGCAAAGGGTACTTATTTGGTGAAGATGAAGAGGACAGAAGCAGTCCGACAGGAGATGGTCGACCGAAGAGGAAAGGCTCAAAGCCTGAGCTAGAGATAGAGGAGGAAATCATCGACCTGGGTCCTTTAGGGAAGAGTGCCGTATCGTGACTTATATGGTACATTTGGAGCGCCGCACCATCAGGCCGACACACAGCATGTGCGAGAGTAGGCATAATAGCCAGCAACCACTTTTGAACCAATGCGCTTCACACCAGTGTAAGGCTTCAGTACATTCATCAGTGTCATCGGAGGTACAGAGGAATGAAGCTTAATATCGATCCAACGATCGTAGAATGACGATACTTACGAGTGCAGATATCTAGGTAGCACCAACAGATCACAGAGTCTCCACACAGTCCAGACGTAAAGTAAGATTAGCGGCCTAGAAACTTCTAACGGAGATGGGGTTCGCTGCAGGCCTCAATCCTAACTTTTGTCCCAATCATGTCATCAACAACAGGTCAAGATCGTGACAATACAACAGAAGCAGACATCGGAAAGAGTATACACAACTTTATTTCTCATTTCTCATGTTTAGCATCTAGTTTCTGGTTTCCTAGTAACAAGTTTGCCCTCTCATAATGCCAATATACGTCTCAAAAGGAGTGACAGATTGCCGGTAAACATTCAAATCCGAAAGCGGCAGCCATGAAAGAGGGTTAAGTCGAAGTCCAGTGGAGTAAAGGTCGGATTATACAATCATGTCTGCACAGCAAACCGTCAGCGTCAAGGAAGAAGAGTGGGGAGAGAGTAGTGGCGCTCTTACCGACTGGTTTATTTTCCGCAGTTGCAAGCTCCCTGGGCACAGCCGCAGTCGGCACAGGTGCAACCTTCGGTTCCGCAGCCAGGCATGATGATGATAATTTGTTCTGAAGAGAAAGAGTTGTGGTGTCTTGAAAGAAGTTGGTATGTATTTGCTTTGTTTGTTTGCTGAGGTATGTGCTTGAGAGATCTGAATAGGCAGAGGGGCAGAGCGGGGTCCTTTTATCTCTGCTCGGGGCCTTACGTATCTACACATGCTAATCCCAGGTCCGCCGTCCAGGTATCCACGGCTTCGGCAAAGCCCGCCCGCGTGCGCTGCCTTCACTGCGTATTTACTATCTTCTTACATGAGGTAGACTCTCTCACCACCGAGTGTTTGACTTGACAAGCTGCCTCCGTCCCGCCACTTTGGCATGCATGGCTTTGCAGGATTCTGGAACGAATGCACGGCTATCGGCACCAATCACACCAGGCATTCTACTGGCCTACTGCCGTCGAAGTCGGCCGAAAACGGCATTCAGGCCACCTGGACGCTGGTTGATAGTCTTACTACGAAGCTGTTCCTTCGCTTGCATCTCCGTTGTACCCTTGTTTGCGCAAGTTTCGTGGGGTCTGGCTTGCGGGAAGTACATTTTGGGACTAGAATCTCATGCAGAAATGGCTTGTTTCCCCTCCAGGTGACATAAGGTTGCAGATGTAGTTCCCTTACTCCACTTCTCTGCGCTCTTCCTCGGGCCTGGTTGCCTGCGTTTATAGCTAGTTATTTGCGGCTTCTACTATACCCTCCTTTGTGACAAGCTGGGGCCAAAGCGATGTTATCCTTGACGCCTATTACGTAGAGAGCGTTGACGATATCTCCTGACCACGGCATAGCTTCAGGGTGGCCCTGTGCTGCTGATCGTTGCTATTGACCTACTGACATTCAGAAACAAGGGACACAGCTTTGGGGGATCCATTTGAGATTCTGATAATGAGATTGTCCTTGATGATGATTGCCACTCTTCCCGGCGCTCCATACGGCATACCCCAAATTGATTGATGCACTCCAGTACGTGGAGAAAGCCCACAGGCTCATGAGTATTTTCTACGGGAACCCTTGTAAATAGCGGACAATACCAGACAGCGCCAGGCTAGAAAGATCCGAATTGTTAAGGACTGGATTGTTGATACGAAATGAAACGAAGATGTGTTTTTAATTTTATTTTGCCTAACCTCGTAATAACTCACCTGCCTTGGTTCGTCAACCTGGGTTTGGCCGGGAAGACTCGCTGAACGTAGAAGCTGTGCTACCCGTATTCCCATGTCAGTCTTCGGAGACTTGCAATTGCCCGCAAAAGTTACCTATGTGTTATGATTTGGCGCCGCAATCTTCCAAGTACTTACACTGGACTCTGCTCTGATGATATTCAGATATCGTTAGTCATCCGCATCCTATGTTACAGGAACACACCGTTTAGACATGCAAGAGAGGCCAAAATCTTTGGAGAGGTAAACAACTGTCTGACTGTATTTGTCTCCTCTACGCTCGGATAGTATCAGAAGCTATTTGATAGGCCCCGCTAGGCTCCAGAGCAGGGTGATGTGGATTTATATACATAAAAGGATTAAGAATTGGAGTGATGCGAAGGGAAAATTACTGTATGGGAAAGAACAGACTGAGCAGAGAAACGGCCGGGTATATGACTGTTGATCCTGCCTAAGTTGTCCTCTGTACTCAGTGTCTCGCCATAATCGGCGTTATAAATGTGAAAAATAGTGATAAGAATGTCGTAGAAATCCCAATCATGGGTTGCTCCAGAGTCAGCACTTGACATTCCTGTGAGCAAGAAATGACCTTTGACCCATCGACCTAATACAAAAACTGTGTCGTACCCATCCAGTAGAGAGACCCAAAACCGCCCAGATCCAGGATGTGCTGACTCAAATCGGTTTAGAGTCCCGTGTCCAAGATAAACGCCTGTTGAGTCCCACAATACATGTTGTTACATTGATCCCATGCGAAGTAACGCCTCGATCGCCGCCCGTTCCTGGGGGTCCTGATCCGTTGCGCCGTATATATCCAAAGATGAAGATGCTGCCGAATTGCTTGCACCCATGCGTGATGCTGAAGAAGAAGGAAAGGTCGGAGTTGATATCTTTCCGGCACGGGAGTATTGCAGGGAAGAAAGCCGCTTGCGGACAGCGGAGGTACGCGAAATATAGTTGTAATTACGGTGTGTGTATCGATGTTTGAAACTATTGTTGCCCTGCCGGAGGGTTTCTGGACCGATTGCAGCCCAGTCTTCTTGATCCGTGACATCGTCCAGGTCGTCTTCCAGACCCGGTATGTCGTCCGCCATTTCAGACGATTGAGATCCAGACGCCGGTTCAGAGCCGTCTAGGGACATTTTGTCAGCTTCATGCTCCGCCATATTCATGCCAGCGATGTCCTCGTCACGTGAACTCAATATGGAATCCCCGGCCCAACTCCCGGAATAGAGATCCCTCTTGTATTGCCCAGCGCGAGGTATGCGCAGACCGCCCATATTGGACATAGCGTAGGAATCTGGCATGCTGGCAGGAGGAGACATGCCGGAGTGCGATAGCCCACGCTCTATAATAGGCACAGAGCCCTGGTGGACGGGTCGCTCGTCTCGGGGCGGTTGCCCCCTCATCCGCGCGTCCCACCGGCCCCAGCCAACCTTCTCAAACTCCACGTCTCCGTTGACACCTCCGCCACTGCGGCTTTCTAACGCGGCTACCACTAGCCTTCTGGCTTTCGCTGGCGGTATCCTGGAAAATCCGGGAACCGACTGAGCCAGGTGGTTCAGCACATGGCGGATGGCCATCGGACCGTGAGCGAGGAGGATTTCGGGAAGATTATGTTTCGCAAGCATAGCGGGCATAATGGCGCCTGCAGCTTCCAGCCCGGAGAGCGCTGCGCGGGAGAGAGCCGTTGGCTGGTCCTGCGCGGCGGCGTGTTCGACCGCATCTTGCAGGTCGATATCAGAGTCCACCTGGGACTGCGGGTGGCATTCGGAGATTGTAGAGATGTCCGGGCGATGTTTGTGAGGGGGCAGCGTGGGAGATATAGAGTTCGGCGGAGTAGGGAGCATAGTCGGGTGGTGTTTGGAGGAGTCGGGAGCATGGAGAAGTGCCCCGTCGCGTAGTTTGGGTATGTCCACAGAAGCAGACTGGGCGGCGAAGGCCACAGCAATGTTGGAAATGGCGGCCATGTCGACGGGGAGTTGTTCTGGATCGGGTGTCTTCTAGAGCGATGACGAGTGTGAGTCAAGGGCGAGACAAGGACGAAAGCAGCACCGCAGCTGCCTGGAACACTTACGGGAAGGGCAGATGACGCTTCCAAAGTTGGAATGGGGACGACGGATGGATTTAGTGCGCGAGAGAAAGCTTGGGAGGGAAGAGCGAAAGGTCAAGGTCCAAGTGAGTACCTTATGGGGCGATCGGGATGGCAGCAACTCGGAGACCGTGTCTGGAACCGGGTTGGCGACGTGTGAGAGCGGGTAGCTTCGCCTGGTAAGCTGTTCGGAGCAGTGAGTTGCTGTGCGTTGCTGAATGTGCTGGATGCTGGATGTTTGCTGATTGTTGCTGTGAGGTGGTGAGCGTTGTTGAAGCTGCGCAGGCGTGTTGTGTAGATAAGCTGGAGCTGTCGGAAGGGAGGCGGTTCATTGGCTCGGCGGTACTAGGCCTTAAAGGCTGTCTCGCACTTCCAAGGACAAGGAATTGCGACACCATCTGCCACCTGAGCAAATCAAGGATTGCGGTTGTTGCTTTTGCGAATAAGCCATCCATTCTTCACGCCCCCACCCAGCAATTACGACGTATCACCTGCTCCCGGTTCAAGGGTTCTCATGTTTTGTTGATGTTGTTGAACCGCATATACACACATGTCGCGCGCGCCCACTATCCTGGCTACGGCTATCACCTATCGGCGTTGGGTACCTGATTCTACTCCCGAGTCCCGTGCTTTCCCGCTGGCGGCCCACCAAGGGTCTGCTTCTCCTATCGCCCGCACTCTTAGGGCTTCCGAAGATATTCTGCAGCATACTGCGATCCTGTCACGCGCCGTACTTCTCCCATTCCGATTTCGGTGGAGAAAGAGGGGCAGACGGCTGTTGGTGAATGAATGTTGGGGAAGGCACAGGGGAAAAGCAACGCCAGACAACCTTGGAACCTAGATGCCGCGCAATACACGTGGTGCGTCGACTGCAAGCCATTCTACATCTCTCCGCATGCCCCGCAAAGACGTCGAAAGGCCGAGACATAGACTTTCAAGACTCTGGTGCAATAAGACTGTCGCTAAATGCGTCGATGGTCTTAAATCCCTCATCCGTTCGCTCCCACTATGTATTTTCTGATAGCCTGCGTGGACGAATCATTGTTAGCAGTCGTCTTGACTGTTCGTCCTCATTCGCCTGCACTTACAGCTTTGAGTACATTGATCTGTTGTGTGGTCCGCACAAAAACTGCCCTGTACTGCTCTAGATTTTGCTGCACCACATCGTTCCGACTCGTCGTGCCTGCGCAAATTGCTTTCATCTGGAGCTCCATCTGCCAATTGTTAGCGCCTGTGCCAGAAACTGAAAATAACGGGCCCAACTTACCTCTTTTCGCAGGAAAGGCTTGCTCAGACTCGTGTCAAATCCCACGTTGTCGTATCCTTCGATCAAAGCGACTCCGAGCGTCGTCGGAATGAATTCTTGCACTCCGCCAGTATTGCCATTGTCTCCAGACCGACCAGTCGTCCGGCCACCACCACCTCGCCCTCGTCCTCTTCCGCGACGAGCTCCTTCCATTCGACCATTAGGATCGTCACTTGCAACTTGCCCACCGTGTTTGGGTCTAGTCATGACATAGTTCCTCTCCTTGATTTTGGCAATGTGTTCTGCCATTGTAGCGTCTGTGCCGATACCGTTTGCATCCATGAGCGAGATTAGCTCGGGTTCAGTCAAGTACCCAGGAGCTGTGGTCTTGCCATCCAACATGTTTGCTTCTGTTGGCACAAATGTTTCCCCTACTCTGTATTGGGGCAGCTGCTGGCTACTTTCCCATTTATCGTAAGGATAGACATCCAAGTAGTTTCGTTCTTTGACCAGAAGGCCGTGAGTTCGGAAGACTTCACTTCCGTAGTCAATCTCAACATCTGTAGCTTCGCCCACAGCATCCTCAGAACAGCATGCTAGAAATCGTCGGACCACGAATTCGTACACCCTTCGTTCTGTATCATTGAGCACTGTCGGTGCGACGAAGTTCACAGGATGGATAGGTGGGTGAGCTTGATCGTTATGGGGACCATTTCGGGGTTGTTGGAAGCCACCGTTCATTAGACTGAGGGCATCTTAGTACGTTAAATTGATGGCATAAGTGCGTGCATACCGTTCAGCAAATCGACCCCAGCTTTCGCTTTGCTGCTGTTTCTCAACCAGCCTTTTAAGGTCCATTACCTTGTCAAACTGGTCGGTTTCCGTACGGGGGTAGCTGATCCAACCCTTGGTATACAAGTCTTCCGCCACCTTAAAAGGTTAGCGTACTATCTCGTTCAATGCCAAAGTTCTATTACCTTCATGACAGCCTGACTGTCCATTCGAAGAAACCTACTTCCCATCTTCTGAAGTTCGACCGTTGTCAATGGCAGGGGTTTCCATTTCTTCGTTGGTTTCTTCTGCATTTTGATCACTTCTGCTTTCTTCGCCGTCAGACAACTCTCGAACAGAATGGCAACTGCCATTCGGTCAAAGAGATGGCCTCTTTTCCAATTAAAATTTACTTTGATGCCCTCCTTCTCGTGCATGATCTTGATATACCAGAACATTTCCGGGACAAAATTCTTGACACGAAAGTAGCGATCGACAACGAAGCCCAGGGTTGGAAACTGACAAGATCCATAGCTAATGACCTTGAGCTCCTGTACTGGATCGATCATTGGTTTGAGAGCTAATGTTTGCATGCGGGTAAAGGCTGCTCCGAGACGGAGATCGAGTTCAATTCGAGCTGCGACAGCATTTGCTTGTCTTTCATCTAAAGCTATTGGATGCTGGGCGGCGTTCACAATGTGGCTATGCATTTTTAGTGGGCGTTATGTCCAACGAAAAAAGGTTATGCTAACGCTCGTTCAATATTACTGAATCTTGCTCTCATGACCTGTAGACGGGGGTTGACATTTAAAGCGATGTCTCGAATTTCAGTGCCGATGTGTTCCCCTTCTCGATCACAGTCTGTCCAAATGAATAGCACTTCTGATCCCCGAGCTTGATCTTCGATATTTTTAGCAATGACCTTCTTCTCCTGCGTGGTGCGTTAGAATTTCGGGAAGGATGATGGTTCATACGTGGCCAATCAACGCACTTGCTCGACATAAGTCACAATTGGGGCATCGAACAGGGCAGATGGATTGCAAGAGTTCCAATTTCGAAATTGTGGGATGAAATCTTGGCTATGTATGTGTCCTGCAACACTGGTGAAGATGACATTACTGCGCCCCCAGGTTCGCTCGAAGTTGTAGTCAAAGACGTAATTCTTTAACCAATTGATACCGCGAACGTCTCTCTGTCAACGTTAGATTCGAAATTGGAATTCCCGTTAAATACAACTCACTGCTTGAGCCCGAGCGAGATGATTGGCTACGGCCTTCGCAATTGATGGCTTCTCTGCCACGCACAAAATTCTACCCATGCTGGCCCAATGAGCCGTACATACATATAGAGAGGAGTGTGAAAAGGGTGAGGTCAATTAAGGTTCATGTGATGACGCGTTTGGGCGAAAGATTCGCGTCTTTGATCAACGGAAAAACTTATTGATCGACGGGACGAGCCGCACGGATCGCCATATTTACTTAACAGATGACTTCATCACCCTCGAGCATCTGTCCATTTTCCATCGCCTCATTACGACCAGAACACAAACTCGATTCTGCTCCCACCAAAATGCTTCTACAAACAACAGATGCAGTGCTACCGGTGGTGAAGACCCTTGCCGACTGCGCCGATTTCTCAAAGACTGTCGCGCCGTACCTTTCACAACTCCAGCCATTTTTCCAACAAATCTTTCAGCATGCTACCGATCTTGAAGCGCTTAAAGCGATCTACGTATCCACAAATCCTCTCATAACTGCATTTGCATTCTCCCTCTTTCTTGCTCCAGTCGTACTCATCGTCTCGGAGGCCAACAAGAATTACTCGCAGGTGGACCGAATTTGGAGTATTCTACCAGTGATATACAATGCACATTATGCTATGTGGGCACATCTGGTGGGATTACCCACACAAAAGTTGGATCATATCATGGCAATTTCACTTATTTGGGGTTCCCGCTTGACTTTCAATTACTGGCGCAAGGGTGGGTACTCTGTAGGCTCGGAGGATTATAGATGGGAAACGGTTAAGAATTACGTCGGACCCGTTGTTATGTTCATCTTCAACGTCGTCTTCATCTCTCTCGCCCAGAGTGTACGTGTTTTGTTCTTTTCCTGGGAACTTAATTACTGACGAATCTCTAGCTCCTTCTATTCTTAATCACGACACCAACCTACCTGTTGTTACTCACGTCCTGCCTCACTAACGAGGGCATGACACCAACCGATAATGTCGTATCTCGCATAATGTTTTTCCTTATAATTCTCGAATTCTTCGCCGACCAGCAACAATGGAACTATCAGCAAGCGAAGAAAACCTACCAAGCCACTGCTAAACCCCCAATGGGCGTCTCCCGTGAAGCGCTCGATCGTGGCTTCGTCACTTCGGGGCTCTGGGCATGGTCCCGCCACCCGAATTTCGCTGCTGAGCAAGCGGTGTGGTGCTGTCTGTACCAATGGGCGTGTCTCGAAACTCGTACTATTGTGAATTGGACGTTCGCGGGGGCTATGTCATATCTATTGTTGTTCCAAGCAAGCACCTGGTTGACTGAGCTACTTACCAAAAGGAAATACCCTGAGTATAAGGAGTATCAAGCAAGCGTGGGGAGATTTTTGCCAAAGTTGAACACAAGGAGCTTGGATACACGCAAGGAGGAGACAATAACATCACAAACTGATGGCAAGGTCAAGACGAAAGCTCAAGGCAAAACGCGGTGAGGATGAGGAGCTTGAATCAGCTTATGAAATTTGCATGTTAGTTACCATGCGCAAATCCACCACAACAGGGTGTTGTGACCGTCAATCTTATCCAACCAGCGCCAAAATCTCCAAATATCGTTGAATTAGGGTTTCTCTTTGATGACTAGACGCCTGCAGAGGCTGCGAAAGCGCATTGACATCCACAGAGACAACATTATCTACGTAATATTAATCTGACTTTTAACTATACGTTAAGATCTGAAACCTAATTACAATGGTACCGAAGTGGTTTTGGTAGTGTCCCAATTCCGTCATGTGCAAAGTTGTTGATGCTCGTTACCTGACATTTTTTCGTTCGGAATAGAATTCTAGCGATGTCCCTCTTGGATCTTTCACAGGCCCTTTGAAAGACATTGATATAACTGCCTCCAGGCTTGGATGTCTTAAGCTGAGCTCACCGATCCTAACGATAAAAGATCTTCTAAGATTACTATCCTGATACCCGAGTAATATCCGAAATAAATTCTATAACAATCCATTAGTATGAACGAGGTTTTGCTCTCACAAGATTTGGATCCTACTATTCTTCTAGATTGTTATCTTGGGTAATTGGGCGCGCCAGAAGTATGCATTTCATACCTCTATAGCTCAAACTCGGGCTCAGGCCAGATATTTTCTCCTCTATTAACTCGGAATTAGTATTGACTAAGTTATTTACATTCTAGTAACTTACTAAGTACTTCTATAGTCTTTGAAACTTACAAAAAACACTTAAAACATAAAGTATATACTAATACAATAAAATTATTAAATTAATTAATTAATTACTTATATATTTATGTATTTATTTATTTATTTATTTATTTATTTA